>PVJA010003187.1:0-72616 GCA_004027025.1 Myocastor coypus
AAAAAAAAAAAAAAAAAAAAAAAAAAAAAAAAAAAAAAAAAAAAAAAAAAAAAAAAAAAAAATACCATCCACTTATTTCTAATGCTTCCATTTGAAAATACAGTGAGCAACATTAGTTAACAATGTCAGAAAATAAAGTTCTATTCTCCCCCAAGCAATCCATTTTTGTTATCATGTTCTCCGTCTGGAACAAAACAAAACAAAACAAAATGAACAGAAGTCATAAACTCTGCGCTAACAGGTTCTTCCCTTCCCTTAGTCACCAGAAACCAAGAAAGATTCTCTCCTGGACCAAACTTTGCACAGGCCCTGCTGGACCCTCTTGTCAAATCAACTTTGATCCAGAGCTCCAGTGTTCCAGTGTCTTGTCTCGTCTCGTCTCATCTTTTCTTTTCTCTTCTCTCCTCTCCTCTCCTCTCCTCTCCTCTTTTCTTTTCTTTTCTCCTTCATTCCTTCTTTCCTTCCTTCCTGTCTTTTTTTTTTTTTTTTTTTTTTTTTTTTTTTTTTTTGTATTTTAGGGAAGGGTCTATAGGGTGTTCAGAGTCTCACTGCTAGATGGGACTCATAGTGATCTGCCTGTTCACAGCCTCCCAAGAGCTGGGATTAGAGGCATGCACCACCATGCCCAGTCTCAATTGCCCTCTCAGTGTGCCCTGGGGGTGGGACTGGCACGGCAGATCAGGAGGTTGAACCCCTGGCCCCTGTGCCTGCTTGTAGGCACTTTAATCCACTGAGCTGTTTGCCCAGCCCTTGCAATGTCCCTTCTTGCAGAGACCAGTTTTATTCAAATGCTGCCAACTCAATTTAGGTCACTCTAGTGATACACCTCTGATGCCTGATCACTCTCAATATCTCGGGAGCTTCTTGCTCTCTCACCTGTGATATCTCACCACCTAGTTAAGATGTTTAACAAGAGTCTTATTATGTCACTTTAACAAAATGCCCCACCCTGACGTGCCTTTTCAGTCCTCAGTCCATTACTCTCAGCCTGCTCCCTGGCTGTAAATCCCACATGTCTTTACTGTTTTCATACATAAGCCGATCATTCTCCCCATTTGCTAAAGTTCTGGCCATAGTCCCAAATGAAGCATTCCCCACCACTTACCAAGAATCAGAATAATAATTTTGAATAAAATTTGCATCATAATAATACTATATTTTATAAGGGCAGTCACTTTCTGAACTTATTGAGAATATTTTCTCTTTAGTTATTCTAAACTTGCTGAATATTATGACCCATAGGATATGGTCCAGCAAACTCGGGGCCCCAGTAAAACCTATTTACTCCTTTTACATTGCTTGAATTCTCTTTTTATCCATAAATACATAAACTATTTTAAATCCTTTTCCTAAGCTGAAGGCCACAGAACCAGTATCACATATGGGAATCAAAGCCACATGCCTTTATGAACTTAAGAGTGAGAAATGAAGTTAGGACTCTGTGCAGATTATATGGTATCCATTTATGAAGGATAAAGGATCTTTATGTGCGGTAATAAAAAACAGCTCAAAATAAAATGAGAGAATAAAATACTGCTTCTGATAATCACAAGTACTTTGTAATTAACCTGGGGTATCAGCACCATATGGTCACGGGAATGGCTGCATCTTGATGCCTGAATTGAATGTTTCAGCTCTTCTTTGAAACACAAGAAAAATCACTGACATTATCCTTATTTGAGAAAAAGCCTTTTCAAAATGGTATCCATTTTGCTCATTAAATTTTTTTTTTAGATTATGTCGTTGTTGCAAGGTCTTACTACACAGCTTAGACTCAATGATCCTCTTGTTTACAGCCTCTGAAGCACGGGGATTGCAGGCATGGGCGAGCACGCCTGGACTCTGTGGCTCCCTCAACCCGACCCGGTGGCAGGGCTGTCATAGCATATGGTGCTGGGGATCTAGCTGTGGTCCCTGCACTTGCCTAAGCTTGCCTAAGCAGATGCTTTAGTCCTCTGAGCTAACTCTCCAGCCTCCTCATTAATGTTACCTATATATGCTTCTACCAGCTGTGGTTCTTTTATTGTTTATTTTTAAATGTTAGTGCCACAGAAGCCCGAGGGCTCAGTAGTGACTGGCAAATGACTGTTCCTTTATTTTCCCTTCTGTCTCTATGTTTAGAAGCTTTTTGAGATTGTCAGCTAGACATCCAGGATGTCTTCATAGGAATAAATAAAACAAGGGCTTCGAATTTTCTCATCCAAGAACACGAGAACCCTCATCTATCATGGCACTTTAGAATACAGAAGAGACTGAAAATAGCTGTGAAGAAGAAAAGCATGCAAGGTCAGAGACACTTAACCCTTGAGAGAAAGCAGCGCTTTCACTTGAAAATTTCTCTTGCTTCTTCTGAAGTGATATCTGTCTGAACAAAAATCTGCTTCTGAACTTCGCATACATACAGTTACTTAGAGATTAGCACACATTCTGTTGACGGTGTGTTGAAAATGAGTGCTCTTCTCTTCATTCACTGAACAAGAAACTTAACAGCTGAGCTGCGGAAGACAGGAAGAGCTCATTCTGAAGGCCTTAGGCCTACAGGTACGTCCGACCCAAGGGCTTCAGATTCAGACTACAAAATGAGACATTCCAGTGAGTCGTTTTTCTTCTCTTAGTCTGCATCTCAATAATTGACGAAGCCATCTATATGCTGCTGTCAGATCTCACTCACTGAAAAGACTGAGATTTCTCTTGCAGCATTCGTAAGTCTACGCTTCAGTACTACATGCACATACATGAAAGAAGATTTGGCTCATTCAAGAGCATGTCATGATGAGGACTTATATGTCCTTTTTAAAACAATTTTGTTTAGAGACAAGGTGTTACTAAGTCACTAGATTCCTGAGCTGGGCTAGAACTCCTTCCTCAGTCTCCCAGAGAGTTGGCTCTGCAGCCGCCGACCGCCAAGCCTGGCTGCATTCATGTATCTTCAATCCTTAGATCCCTGTCCTAATGGCTACCGATTTAAGCAGCATGATGAAAAAGGAAGCTCTCCTGATTGTGCAAAGTCAAATTAGAATCAAGTGGTTAAAATTTTGTCTTCTGATTTCCTTTTATCATTTTGCAATTGCATTCAGCCCTTTAAATGCCTATGCTAAAAGACTCTTCACGTATGTTATCAGAAAAATTAGAGAAAGCAGTAAGAAAGCCCTTACTCTTGTCTTAGGACCTACACATATGACAAAAACAAAACAAAGCAAAAGAAACACTCAGAAGATTTTACAGGTGGTATTATGGGTTTGGGCTTTAGGTAAAGGAAATCATCCTGGATTATTATCCCAGGGGCCCAGGATGATCACAGAATCCCTTGGGGCAGAGGAGAAACAGCAAAAAGCAGGCCTTGACACACAAGTAAAAAAATAGAGGTGGGGGAACTAAAGCACAAGGCTTTGCCAGCTTTCCTGTCTTTGAGGATAATGGACCCGTGTTAGGGAAAAGAAGAGTCTTCCCCAAGCGGGGTTTGACTCTTGACTACCTGCTAGCAAGGAAATGGGGCTGCAGGCCTATGGTCACGTGCAGTTGAACATGTCAACTACATGGGAGAATATGGTCATGAGCTCTCCTGTGCCAGCCTCCTAAAGGGCTGACTGATCCCTGGATTATAGCCCTGGGGACTCTGAGCTCAGGAGCCAGCTGAGCTGTGATACCCAGTGTTCTATCCTGCAGAACTACACAGTAATAAGTCCATGTTTTATGCTGCAAAATCATGGTAATTCATTGCAGCAGCAAGAGAAAACAGAACATACAGAGAAAAAACACAGACATCTACCTAGATGTATATACATACACAGGTATATATGCATCATACATACATTATGTATACATTTTACAGATATAAAAATACCTTAAATGCTGCTTATTCTTTTAAATAAGATTTTAAATCAAATTTAAGTACATAGTAATTTATTGATAACTCCTGCTTATTATTATTATTATTATTATTATTATTATTATTATTTATTTATTTATTTATTTTTTGGCTTTTTGAGACAGGGTCTCACTGTGCAGTTCAGGCTAGCTTTGAGCTCACTTTTGTAGCCCAGGCTGGTCTCGAACTCACACCGATCCTCCTGCCTCACCCTCCCAAGTGCTGAGATTACAGGCGTGAGCCACCACGCCCGGCAACTCCTGCTTATTATTGATGACCCAAATATTTGAAATATATAGAGTGAAAGTTCAATCTGTATTTTCAAGTAACTACTACCTTTTTTTCTTTTGGCATTGTACTTTCCTTCATGGTATTACTAGATCTAATCAATATAAATTTGGACTACCAGGTATAAATGTAAATATGGCACATAAGTTAAATTAAAATTCAGAAACACAATGCATGGCATTTTAGTATAAATGTTTGTAACATGCTCAGCACTTTATTGAAAATACAAGCAAATTCATTTTTTTTTTATTTTTAGCAATTACTTATTTATGGGCCAGCCAGATAGCTCTGGGGACTAAAGTGCCTGCTTAGGCAGAGCACAGTGGCTGGGGTTTGATCCCCTGAGTGATGAGCTGGCTCCGTCCCCAGGGTGCGCTGAGATGGCATTCGAGACTTGGCCTGGTGGCAGCGCTTGGGAAGCTGAAAACTTTCCATCTACCTAGTGAGAACTGTAGATATTGTACCAAAACCATACTCGTACATTTATATATTTTGTACAGAGTCTTGCTTACACAGATTGGACTTGTAGTGATCCTCCTGTGTCAGCCTTCCCAGCACTGGGATTACAAACATATGTCACCATACCCAGTTTTTGTGGCCAGCTTGGTGCACCCTGTGTTCCAGGGCTGATATGGTACATGGTACTGGGGCTCAAACCTTGGTCCTTGTGCTTTCCAGGCAGGTGCTTACCACTGAGCTATCTTCCCAGCCCTAAAATACAGGTTAACTTATCAGTATCCATTTTTGTCGGGTGTTATGGGTCACGTCTAGATGTTCTCCCAAGCCTCATGCCATCAGGGTGGGTTTCTAGAGTTGGCGATTGATTCATGGTCCAATGCTGGGATTATGGGTGTAAGTGCTACACCCAGCCTGGGGTGGGAAGCCTGCATACAATATAAGGGAAGGAAAAGGGCTTGCTCTCTGCTGCTTCCCATTGTTTGCTTTTGATGCTTTTGCTGTTTTCTGCCACCATGATCTGTTGTCCTCTCTCCTGTGTTACTGTACCTTGGAGCCAGCCAAGTATGGACTGAAAACTCCACAAACTGAGCTAAATAAACTGTTACTTGCTTAATTTTGTTCATCAGGTATTTTGTTTCAGCAAAGAGAGAATAACAGAGATAAAGAGCAACTCTAACTTAATAGTTAGCAAATTTACATTAGACCTGTACTTATAATAGAAGCTATTTACTTTTTGATGGAAAACTCCAGGGTTGTCACCCTAGGTGTACAACACAATCACAGACTGATAGGAGAGATATTGGAGGAAGAGTGAGGAGCCTGAACATATGTGTCTTTGCTAAGACTGGTACAGTGCCCTAAAACTGTGTAGTGGGGAAAAGCATTATGAGAGGACTGAGTTAAGGAAAGAGTATACCTGAGCTTGGTGAAACTCTTTCCCTTTGGAGATTGTGGTTGTGCATGAGAAGCTGTGCCAAGAAGCACATGCAGTGATCAGAATGGCGCCTACTGAATATCTTTTGTTAATGAAATAGTGATTATAAACAAAATTTGTAAAGCTTCAATACAAGGTCGCATTAATATGAATTTAGTGAAGACTAGCAGAAATGATGATGCCATAGTGTTTGTGGGTCTACTGTCAAAATTACAAAGCAAACAGAATAACCCCCTGCCCAAAAGGCATGTATCTACCCACAGTGTTTGAGAGTGTATGTTTCTTAACACCAGAAACCTCATCTTGCTTTCCTTTCATTTGGTTCAGATTGAGCATCTTGGAAAATATCCACAGAGCTAAGTGGATTCTTCCACTGGGGTTACCAACACCCAAGAGGGAAGAGACTTCAGAGAAATGGGAATGCAGTCTACAATATATGAAAAATGCTGAGTAACTAGAAATATATTGAAACATCTGCAACCATCGGAATACACACTAGATATATTCAAGTAATAGATCACTCTGGGATATTAGACTTTTCATGATATTACACTAAACATTTAAAATTTACTGTTAAAAGACAATGAGACTGTCTTCGAGATGCTACCTTCTGGGGAGTATAATTGGAAAAATAGCTACTCTGGGATAATCTAACATTTTACATGTACTTATAAATAACTCTACCATTGAGATTCAAGATAATGCCACAAAAATCTCTGAGCACTAACATTTATCAAGTGATTTCGGTCTGACGTTTCAAATCTTTTTTGATTAATTACTTTAACCATACCAACTTCATGGTGTAAGTATTCTCACGTTACCATCACTGTTATTATTTAGGTTATCATTGTATTTGTTTCACATTTATGACCACAAAAGCACATAAGACAAGACAAAACATACTTGCCAAAGATTATAATTGCAAGGTAGCAGAGTCAGTATTCATGCCTAGTGAAGACATTATAAGGTTTCTACTTCCATGCATTTTACAAAGTATCATACTGTAGATGAAATAGAGTGAAAGAAATAAAAATTTGAAGAAATTTATTATGTAGATAATTAGTCATAAGAGAGGTTAAGTTACCATTTTAGAAATGGCTAAAAGGAGAAAAGCAGTACACTAAAGAGGAGTGATGATGTCGATAGCTGTTGGACATGAGTTAGTGTTCGCTGGAGTTTCTTGAGAGGCCAGCGCTGCAGCCTTCAACATAGTGGGAAGAATTTGGTATGCTGTGAAAACAGATACTGCCCTCATTGTTTTCTTCTTCAAAGCATCTAAGAAGCAGCGTGATGCTTTCCCCGCTGCTGGGCAATAGCAAGGTTTCCATCTGTCAATCAAATAGTGTTTTTTAAATGCATGCTGTTGATCTCCACAGTGGCACACTCAAATAATACAAATAAAGAATATTTTGGAATTGTGCCTGATATTGTTCCAAGAGAAAATTCAGTTTCAATTTCTAAAGTATGAATGATAGTGGTGAGTTCACTTTATCCATGTTCTGTGGAGTCATGTCATAGGTGAGTCCTTCTGCAGGATGCTGGCTCTCAGAGTAGACAGGTTCACATTTAGGGTCACCTTCCAGTTCATCCTTCAGCTTGTGCAATGCTCTCTCTCTCTCTCTGTGTGTGTGTGTGTGTGTGTGTGTGTGTGTGTCTGTGGAGTCTACTTTAAGATGACATTGTGTAGTTTTAATAAAGTGATGTTGAGAAAATGGACAAAGCAGTCTTAAGTTGTTTCCCAGTGCACTGCTGGTGTAATCAATTATCAATGAAGAATATGCAGATGAGAAAGTGCTAAAACTGACACTTTTTGTACTTCTAGAGTGAGTTACTTGCCAGAGAGATTGTAAATCCATTTTATAAATAACTGCTAGGTAACTAGGTTAAAATCCACGAAGATCAAACTTGGCAAAATATTACTCAAAATTTCTAATTATTATGAAGAGCAAATTAAATGTGCATTCAGATTCAGTTTTTCATCATTTAAGGTCCTGTAGGTCTCAAATGAACACATAATTTTTCTAAAATCAGTGATGAATAGAAGTCTCTTCTAATATTTACTCTTAATAGTGAGAATTAAAAATCATTTTGAAAAAATATCATCTTTTCATGGTGAAATCAATTAAAATAATAAATGGAAAGTAATTATAGATAGGTAAGTTAGGTAGAAATATTATAGGTAGTCAGACAGGGCGAGTGCCTGGAGGAATTAGTGAAGGATAAGAGAACACATTACAAAGATGGCAAGAGAAGCATCTGTTGGAGGCCAGGCCCCAAGATAAAGGCAAGATGACCAGATGTACATGTCTCCCTAAGAGATGGAAAATTAATTACTATCATCATCAGTCACCCCAGGGTGTGGCTGCAGTCCTCCAGCCCATCTCTTCCTGAGAAGGTCCCTTCTCTTTCCATCTATCCTTGCTGTTTGGCCTGCTTCCCCACTGGATCAGCACTACCTAGGAGACCAGCCTTGCCGTTCTATTTGTTGAGCATAATTTTGTCCCACATCCTGTGCTCTTCATGATTTTGCTCTATAAAAGTTCCTCTGTGAGGTGAGCTCTGCAGCAACCCATTTTTCAGGTCCTGTTCTACTTCTCAGGAGCTCTGTCTCTTAATAAGCATTTCCTACTTTGAACCCCCATTGTCTCTTAGAATTCATTCTTCAGTTTTGGAGAATGTGCAATTGGTGTATCTGACTTTAAGCAAGCTGAGCATTACGTTTATTTCCCCACATCAATAATATGGTGCCAGGGGCCGGGGAGATAGCTCTGTGGCATGAGTGCCTGCCTGGCAAGTGCAAGATCATGAGTTCAAACCCCGGTCCCCCCCCCAAAAAAAATGGTGCCACACTCCATTTTCTTCCTTTATAAATTGGAGTACATGACTTTTTCAGCAGATGGTATTGAAAGCACAGATGAAGATTTATTGAAGATCTGAAGGAATGGGTATCTGAGCAGCTCTGCCGTACAGTCAGATGAAAGCATGAATGGAACGCCTGCTTTGTGAAGTTGCAGCTCTGCTAACCATCACAGCCAAGCAGCAAACAAACTCAAGTCGGATATATGTCTTTGGGTTACTGCATTTAGATTATAATAAATATTTAATTAAGGGAAGCTCATGTGAAGTTCAAATTGCAAGTGAAGACAGAAATTAAGAAGACAGAATTAAGTGAGCATTTAGATACAGTTTATACTGAAGATCATATTGAACTATCTTAAATATTGTTTCTTTTATTTGTTAAGTTTATATTTTCATATATATATATATATATATATATGATGGTTGAAAAAACATATTTATAAAATTCACATTTTTGTTGATATGTCCTTTAGTGAAGAATGTCTAGAGAACGCTGCTTCATATGATATGGAAATCTTAAGGAAGTAGCAACTATGTTCCCCCCTTGCCCCACTCAAAAACAAACTTTGAAGAAAACATAAAGAATACATTATTTGTAAAGCCACACTGATAGATTAAAATTCTAGCTCTGGCTATTAATTGGGCAAATTACGGAAACTTTATATTTTGCTTTCATATCATATAAAGCAGGTGATACCTGTACTTACAGGTGTGCTGTGTGAATTGAATTAATTCCTACAGTGGTTCTTTATTGTATTCATATAGAATTGTGTTCATCTGAATTGTCTAGTATACTTAATGAGCCCAGTAATGTATACAACATAAATTTATTCAATAGCAAGAAAGTATCATTTTTGTGGTATTCTTCCATAGGATGTTTAAACGGCACCTGGAAAGGAAGAACTTATATTGTCAGTATTTTGGAAAATATATTCTTGAGATAAAGCAGAGAATTACATTTTACTCTGAGGACTTTCTTCTGAAATTGTGTCAGCAAAATAAATAGTGAAGTGGACACAATTCAAGAATAAGTCAAGCATGTGTCACTCATGCAAATGATTCTTCATATTTATTGAGACTTCTTCAGAGTTGTGTTGCAATTTCTAGGTCAATAACCTGGCAATCTTAAGGATCTCTTCAGTAAAGAAAGAAATAACTATATTCCAAAG
Source organism: Myocastor coypus (assembly GCA_004027025.1). Taxonomy (NCBI): domain Eukaryota; kingdom Metazoa; phylum Chordata; class Mammalia; order Rodentia; family Myocastoridae; genus Myocastor; species Myocastor coypus. The sequence goes on from PVJA010003187.1 coordinate 9,578, forward strand.
GAGATGCACCAAAAGCATTTTCAATAAGAGTGATCTGTGGCTGAGGGGAACCATTCTCTTTTCATCTGTCACCTTGTGTGGAGCAGGGGTCAGACCACATTTCTGAAGGAGACCAGATACTAAGTGTTGGAGGGTTTGACAGCCTCATGGTCCCTATCACAAAAACTCAACTTTGCCATACCATGGAAGCACTCTTAGGCAGTGTGTAAGCAAATGTGCAACTGTGTCACAATAAAACTACAAAAACAGGCTGTCACCTTTGCCTCCTCACAGAATCCTAGGTCCATAAGAACCCATGATTTTTCTCTTTCTTTCTTTCTTTCTTTCTTTCTTTCTTTCTTTCTTTCTTTCTTTCTTTCTTTCTTTCTTTCTTTCTTTCTTTCCTTTTTTTCCTGTGAGACCAGGGTGCGAACTCATAACCTTGCACTTTCCAGGCAGGCACTTGTGCCACAGAGCTATCTCCCTGGCCCCTGATTTTTCTTTTAATTTCTTATTTTCTTTCAGTCATGAATTCTTAAGACCTAGGACAATGTCTGCCTTATAAAAGCGTTCTTAATAAATATTTGTTGAATGCCTGGAAAGATGAAGGCTGTAATCCATACTCAAGTCTGAAGAACCCTTAAATAGTTTATGTAAGGGCCAGCAAGCTAGCTCAGCAAAGTGCCTGCTTTGGCAAGTGTGGGGACCAGAGTTTGATCCCCAGCACCACATGCCACACCAGCTCTGACCTGGGGTGCACCAAGCCACTGACTGAGTCCAGGTATGGTGGCACATGCCTGTAATCCCAGCACTGGGGAGGGTGAAAACAGGAGGGTCACTATGAGTCCAAGTGGCATAGTGAGACTCTGTACCAAATACATAAAATGAAAAAAAAAATATGTAAAGAAGCATTCAACCATTTAAAGATTTAAAATGTTATATTTGTATTTGTCTCATATCTTAGATATTTCACCAAAAATATATCCCTAAAACAAATTTAAATGTAAATGTGCCAGTAGAAACTGAGATGCATGTTATAAATTATCACAGTGCAATGGCCTTCTCAGACTAACGGAAGGGGAAAATATGGACAAAGTAAAAGGAAAAGATAAAATGATGTCTGCTTGACTTTGTGGTCAATAACCTGGGACACCTTCAGTGGTACACTTAATAAAAAATCTAGATGGCCCTGGATTTCACAATGTGCATTGACTAATCTAAGACCTCAGCACATAAATAGGATGCAACAAAAGTTTCATTTAGCGAGTTTTTAATTCCTCATTAGAAAAATAACACCACACTTCCCATGTTAGTTAAATAATTGCTGTTTTACAATGTGTAATACATAATAGATAAACTTAATATGTAATCATTGCAGACAGTAAAGGCACACTCATATGTTTAATATGTTTCTGTCTGGAATATTTTAATGGGTGAGATTTTTCAGTGCTTGAGAGAATATCCTACTCGGACCAATCAGAATCAAACAGAGGAAAGAACTTGGAAGTTTTAGCCATGAAGGGTAAAGGAAACACTTGTAATGGCATGCCATGGGCTCATTTTCACAGTGAATTTTAACTTTAGAGTAATACAACTTATAGAAAGATTCTACAAAAGGATACAAAGGTGAAATAGAATAACTATGCAGAGTAAAACACTGCTCAGTGTAAAGGGATGATAAAATCTGTATGATGAAGTCTCTTGCTAAGATACAAGCAATGAAAAACTTATATAGGTACTTGCAGAATGGAATGAGGTTGGAAGTTCAGAAAAATGAAAAAATATTTATAGAAACTTCCAAAAATCATGTGATTATCACTTAGACTCTGAAATAAACCAGATATAATTAAATCTAAAGGTATATCTAAAATTACTAAGTAAAATTTTAATTTAAAAGACAAAATTAGAAATGGTGTAAGTTTGTCCCCCAAATTATTAACAATTTTTCTTATGTGCTTAAATTATGCTCTTTAAAAAAAAACAAACAAACAGTAACCCCAATGTAGAATTGGTATCATATCTTTGTGTATATGTTAGAAATACAGGGCCTAAAAAAACCCCTTGCACTCTCTTAAACAATAATATTGCTTATGAAAACTTTTGACATTGTATTTAATTAAATATAAAATGCCACTGTTCACTTGCCTGTGAAAAGCTTTTTCTAGACAAGTAGATTGGCATAGGTAGATAAATGCAATAATTATGTCCTATCCTTAAGGAAGGAATCAAGGAAAAGTGGTAGATAATTTAAAGGTTTCAAGTTTTTTGTTTTATTCCTTTCTTTAAATATCCTTTGTGGGAAAGCAATTAAGATTTTCAAATATGTATATTTTTTGTACCAGCGATTGAACTCAGGACCTTGCACTTGCCAAGCAGGTGTTTATGCTGCAGCGCTATCTCCCCAGCCCTCCAGTAACTATTTTGATGGAGCATTCATTTGTTTTTCAGCTGGGTGATTTTGACACGCTAAACCTTTAGACCACTAGAGTGAAAGAAAAATCCAAAAGGTTTGCACCTACAAAATTTACGGTCACGCAGAGAAGAGAGATATTAAGCAGTTTTTCACACTACCACATGTACAATTCTAACCTTCCACAAGTATTCCAAAAGGAAAACAAAAACCAAAACAAAAACAAACCCATGGGCTTCTATGAAAGCATATATCACAAAGGCTTACAGAGTAGTGAGCCAAGGTGGACTCCTCCTGGAGAAGTGTTTGTAAGAACTCAAAGTTAAATGGGATCAACCAGAGGATGCAATGAAGGGGGTGATAATGAACATTTTAGTACAGAAACGTGGAGGTACAAGATACTCTCAGGAATTGTCAAGCAGCAGTGCAATTTCAGAGATACAGCCCATACAACAGATCAGAAAGGGTCTAGCACACGCAGAGCCTCCCAGTAAACCTATCTGTGTGATCCTACATAACTGGATGACTGGACTAGAACTTTTAGTCTGCTGGCTCCTGGCTCTCTCTCTCTCTCTCTCTCTCTCTCTCTCTCTTTTGTTTTTTTGAGACAGGGTCTCACTACGCAGTTCAGGCTGGCCTTGAGCTCACTTTTGTAGCCCAGGCTGGTCTCGAACTCGCACCGATCCTCCTGCCTCAGCCTCCCACGTGCTGGGATTACAGGCATGCGCCACATCGCCCGGCTCACTACTGTTCTCTTTAGTGTAACATTTAGCAGTTGTTTCTCACTCATTACTACTTTATTAAGGAAACCACAGAGGGCGCTGAAACGCTTTACCTGCAGTGTCTTCCTGTGGTACCCAGTGCCAGTCTCATGTGCGGTGAATATTCCATTTCTCACATGTGGTTAAACATGAAAAATAACAAGCAATGGTATCCACCTCTCTTCTCTCATCCTATGCACACAAAGATAAGCCTCATCCTAGTTCAACTCAACTCAGACATGGGTGGGTAGAGACAGCTGTCTTCTTTGTGTATTGCAGGTAGCTGAAGGAGGATTAAAAGCAGCTCTCCCTGTCAGTCACGTGGTGTTCTATTCCAGGTGAGTTTATTTTCTGGAAACAAAACTTACTTTTCTAGTTGATTTTGCAGGAGAGCTGTTTTATGGGCCCACCAATATAAGAAAACCAATTTGAAATGCTCCCTCAGCTAATTGCATTCTCAAAAGATCTACATTTGGACGATAAATAAATTAATGAGTCCTTCTCACTATAAATCACGTTAAAGTTATAGAAATGATCTCAAGAATAGTGAGCCAAGAAAACTGGAAACTTGAGTGTAGGTGAAGAAACTATCAGGTATGTTTTTTGAAAACATTACTTCAAGCTTAATGATATAGTGCCTTAGAATGCTTTTCCCAATGTGTCACCTTGATACACTTTATGAGACCTAGGTCTCTTTTGTATCCATTCAGTTCCTGGCCCAGCCTGAGTGAGGCATGAATATTCCACAAAAGCTTTGACATATGAAATATCCAAATTTCAATTCTCTTTTTTTTTTTCAAAGTATTTTCCTTCTAAAGAATTTTCTTTACTGCCTATTTTTAAATTTTAATTTAATTCTACAAATATTAAAATAATCAATATTAATGGAGATGATAAACACTGTGTAGAGAATCCAATAGAATACATTTTCCCAAACAAAATGGATCTGCAAATTAGAAGCCTGACTCCAAAGGAAAATGAAAAATGGGTGAAATACTAAGTTCATCTTGTTTTCTTTTTCTCTATGAGAAAAACATGAATAAAAATGAGCTCAGGTAGTTAGATGTATTAGAAGAATATTAATCAAAATAACAGTAAAATGCGGCATGTCTGTATATCATATATTGATCCATATTCTACTACACTCAAGCTTTTAGGTAGCATGTTTTGATTAGCAGTTGGGTATTCTTAGAGGCTATTTATATAGTGATACTAACTGGAGGCAAAAGTACATACATAGAGAGAATGGAACTAATAACTTCTACTTTCAACAAGATGAACAGTATTTTATTTTGATGTTTTCACTGAGTAAAATAAACAACCAGTGGTTTATGAATAACTTTTAGAGCTACAGATACTGCATTTTACTATTAATTTGATTAATCTTCTAATATATCTAACTATTCAAATTTCTTTTTGTTCATTTATTTTAATTAATTAATTAATATTTCTGTATTTGGTACAGGGTCTTGCTACACAGCTCTGATTCATAGTGCTCCTCCTTTTTTCAGCCTCTCCAGCACTGGCGTTACAGGCATGCACCACTACATCCGGTCTCTGTAGCAGGCTCAGTGTGCCCCGGGGTGGGACTGGTGGGGCATGTGGTGCTGGGGTTCGAACCCTGGTCCCTGCATTTGCCTAAGCAGATTCCTAGTCCACTGAGCTATCTAGGCAGCCCCGTTTTTATTCATTTTTTTTCTCATAGAGAAAAAGCAAAAAGATGAAGTTAGCATTTCACTTATTTTTCATTTTCTTTTAGAGTCAGGCTTTCTTTTAGAGTCAGTAGATATGCAGATCTACTTTTGTTTAGAAAAACGTATTCTATTGGATTCTTTACCAAGTATTAATCATTTTCATTAATATTAACTATTAGTATTTGCAGACTTAAAAATAAAATAAAATTGTTTTGCCTCGTTGGTTCTCTCAGGACTCATCCTGAAATCATTCTTGGAAACCAGCAGATAGGAGCTAGATATTTCTGGATCCGACAAACACCTCCTTTCTTCTCATTCTTGTGCAAGGAAAGACAAAAGGCGGGCCGGCAGGGAAGCTGCAGAGCATGAGCTTCGGCAGCCTGGGCTTGCTTCTACTGCTCGGTATTTGAGGGACGTGGGCATCTCCTATGCTTTCTGAGCCTTAGTTTCCACTCTAAAAAATGTACAGTGTAGACATAATGATAGCTCTTGTTCAAGTATGTGTGAATTAATCTCTAGATTAAAAACTGGACCCTAATACTGAATGAAGTGGGCTTATTTTTTTAATAATATACCATCAGGAGGGTTTTGTTTGCTTTTCACCAGAATGCATCTTAAATGCTCCCTACTAGGCAAGCTTTCTAACAGACATGCAACAGTTTCCTGTGAGAGAAAGGCATTATCACCAAGCCATACCAATAGTCAGTTGTGTCAGAGTGAATGAGTAATTTGCATTTAAAGAGACAAAGGAATATAATAACTACCTCTAAGAGATTTAATGCCCTCAGATGTATAGAAGAACAGTTGTAGAAATGTTAAAAAAGACCGAGGCAAAGCAGGGTTCCTTAGTGTTTTAGACTTGTTGATTAAGTGAACTGTACTACACTCAGGTCAACCAGAAACCTAAGTAGGATGAAACGGTGCACTGTGCTCAGTGGCCAAGCGTCATATGTTTTTGTAAATGGATTTTACTGAACAAATGCTTGAAAAATAATATACATATTTTGTCTTAGCATAATCAATGTTTTTCAAGGAATTAGATTCTTAAGTTATAAATAGCAAAGGCATTTGTAAATAGATGTGAAGATTTTAGCAGCAAAGCTTGAAAATCTAGTTACTTATTATCATTTGCTAAATGCAGCTGCTGTTTTTATTTTCATGCATTCCAGAAGCCTCTGTGGGAGTTACCTGAGATATATTAAAGAGTTTTGGAAAGAACAAAAGCTGAGACACAAGTCCAGTGAATCATCATTACAATGACTATCTTGCTCCCCAACACGCAGTTTCCCTCTCACCACGTCATTGTGTAAAGTCTTTTACTGCAAAAACTTTTTCCTAAGTACTTATGACTCACTTCTCTCTATACAGTTTGGTCTAATAGGGTTTCAGAGTCCTGGAAGATTTTTAAAAAAAATCTGTGGACATCTAATTTCTATAATGGTATTCTATTCTTGTGAAATGTTTTAAGAACTCCTTAGGGTCCGGCGGGATGGCTCAGTGGTCTAAAGCGCCTGCTTAGGGGGCGGCTGCAGGGACCGCCTGCAGGGACCGCCTGCAGGGACCGCCTGCAGGGACCGCGGTTCCATCCCCAGCACCATATGCTGCGCCAGCCCTACCATCAGGGCAGGCTGAGCCGGCCGTGAACATAAATAAATAAACAAAAGTTCTGAAACAAGAAAAAAAAATAAAATTCTTAAAAAAAGAATTCCTTAGAACATTATCTTTGAAGATATTTGGAATAAAAAGTGCTACTCACATGTATAATGATGTACTGAAGATCAGGATCACATTATGTTCTCTTAAAGTTCATCATTTTACTGTGGAACAAGATTAAGGTAATAAAAATGTCTTGAACCACAGAGGTGACTAAAATATGATTAAAGTAAATCAAAACATATTAAAATAGTGAGGTTATCAAAATATTTAAATTTGCAAAGGGTACTATTTCTAAAATTGTTTTCATGTATTAATCTAAAGTACAGTGCTTAAAACCTGACTTTACTTTTCTTAAATCAGTGCAGTATGACATATTTAACATGCAAATTGAGAATAATGGTTATCAATGAAGAGAACTAGAGATTTCATTCCTTGGGGAAATTTGGCTCTATCTGAAAACATTTTTTTTTTTTTTCCGTGCCTAGGTGATGGTACTACTAGAATCAAGTAAGTGGAGTCCAGAGTTCCTGATAAATCTTTATAATGCACAGGGCAGGCTTCACAACAAAGATTTCATACAATGTGTCAACTGTGTTATTATTCTAAAATTCTTTTAACTTGCAAATTCCAACCTAGCCATCTTTTCCACAATAGATAATAATAGCTGGTGCTAGCAAAAAATGTTAGAAAAAGGACATTCTTGGATACTTTTGGTGGAGAAATCAAATACAAGAATTGTTTTGATATATAATTTATAATTTTAAAAGCTGTACAAATGCATGTCTACTTCTGAGAAGCTCTTCCTAACAAGATTATTTGGCTATAGACACAACTGTAGTACAATAGGAGTCTTTGGGGTTAGCAAGATAGCTCACTGAACTAAAATACCTACTTACACAAGCTTAGACAAACACAGGGACTGTGGCTGGAACCCCACGACCACTTGCCACACCAGCTCTGCTGCCACAGTAAGCTGAGCTGGCCACAGATTAAGCAGTACAGGCCTATATTTCCTACACTGGGGAGGCTAAAAGCAAGAGAATCACTATGAGTTTGCTCTGCATAGTGAGACCCCCTAATAACAATATACATCATGAAAACTTAAGGAATCTTTGTCCAGTATTATCTGTAATAAGGAAACATTGGAAATAAATATTCATCTGTAGGGAACAAGTTAAATATCCCTGCATATCCATAATATACAATGATATAAATGGTAACCTATATAGTCTAACACAGTTAGTCAGTATGACTAAGGAGGTGTTTAGTTTCTACTTCAGTCTTTTAATATTTACATTTCTTCCAATCATGGATAATTTGCACAATTAAAGAACAAATATGTAGAGGTGGGTTGCCAACAGTATGGACTATTGGGCTATATATAAAGCTACTTTCTCTTAGCTCTATGAAAAGAAAGATTTGTACTAATAGTGTTTAGAAAAGATATTGTGTCTCCATCTTGAACTCTAAACAACTACTATGAAGATAACAATGTGCAATGTATTAATTATTGTAACTGTCCTACTAACCTGTTTTGAAACTCTCATTGTTATTTCTTTCTCATTAAAATTACTAAAAATAAAAATCAAAAGAACAAATATATATTTGTTAAATATATAGAGAAGATTGTATATGTGTGTATGTATAAATATCCTTTCATAATAGTTATGTAAGGAATTGATTTTTGAGTAGATTTTATTAGGCATTTCTTGGCAAAGGGGAATTAAAAGAGTATAGTGATAGAACAATTAGAGGAGACCATCATAAAAAACTGAGTGAATTTTTGGGCTGACTTAAAAAGAAGTGGGTAAGACTAACAATGTAGAAACACCCAATTATAAGAACTGTGATTTAAATTCTAATGAAAGCTTACATGTTTTAAAGAAAAATACCTTCTTTGGACAGACTTTAATTAGTATTTGGTTCAATCAAGCAAATTCTATTCTTCAATCCTGAATGTATCTATGAGAAAGTTCAATTTCTACTTAAAAGTTAAATAATTTTTCCAAACCCTTTTATATATTTGTGTACATGAATCTAATAAGTTGCATGGTTTTTGTTGAAGGAATTCAGTACTGAAGATTAAAAATATTGAAGAAAATTATGAAAATTATCTTCAGGCTGCAGCTTGCTTTACAAAGATTTAGAAATCTCTTTCTTGTGCAGCTCAATCTTTCAAAAACATGGCTGGGCTCTTTCATGTTTAGTTCTAATCTTAAATTTTAGATGTAGTTATTAACAGATACATAACAGATATGAACCAGGGTCATTTGTTCATATTGCTGAATTCAAGAGATTCTTAATAGAAATCAGTCCACACCTAAGGAAGTTCTTTCATGTGATCAATGCAGAAAATGTTCCTGTTTAAATACCAAAGTAGTTAACACTTATCAAAGTAGATTAAAAGCTTCAATATTTGTTTGAAACAGCATACCTACTAGTAGCAAAAGTCACCAGAGCTGAACTAGTTCAGTTCTTATTTATGCACAATCAAGTCTTAAAGGCATCTGACATCATAATTCCAAGCCAGGGCTCCTCCAGAAAACAAATACCATTTGTGATACCTTGTCCTTCCTTGCTCTACAGATGAAATCCAAGCATCCATGAAAGTGATTGCAATTGTCTTGCAGAGATTTCTTCGCTGAAGTGTAATTCTTATTAGATTTGTTCAGAGAAATTTGTGAAAGGAATTTTATCACTCAGGTAAGGACACAAAAACATTGCTACTAATTTAAATTCAAAGGATCACAATTATTTTGTCTTCACTCTAGAAAATTCATGCTATTATTCTATAAAGTTTTGTTAATTTTTCTTAACCTTATTCTTTTTTTTCCTGGAAGTTTATGATAGCAGTCTTAAATCCCGTACTGTAATAGGTACATATATTATAATCATATCTCACTATAATTAAATGTTGTCACATAGTCACCAATATTTTAAAAGTGAAGATATGCAGACAAATGCACATGTTATATTAAGTATATTCTACTATATATAAGTTTGGTTATGAAACATGATTTTGAACCTTTTCCTTTCATTCAATTTTTAGCATAAAGTATGTAAATAGAAATACAATACTGTCTTCTAAATTATTGTGCATTTTTTTAATTGTTAAAAGAGTAGGTACTTTTTATGAATATCCTTTTGCTTTTCCAGTTGCATTTTTATATTGGACTGGCACTATTGCCTTCACTTATACTATTGGAATCTAGGGCAAAGAATAGTTAAATGACTTTAAAAAGATATCATGGCCTTTCTTGTTACCTTATGTAATGCTGTGGTTTTATTAATGGATCAGTTAAAATGCACAGATAATGACTAAGGAGTTACATGGTGCTTCTACATGCTACAGTGCACAAAATGTGATGCAATACACGCAGAAAATCATTACTTTTGGTAAAGTAGAGTTCTGAAAGTCGTATACAGGTTTTCAATCAAAATTCTATGGGAGAATATTGGAGAAAGAGATTGAATTACACAGCTGGAAAGGTCTTCTTGTCTTTTGTGTTCTAAGAAGCAAAATTTTTGGCAGTCAAACTTTGTAGAAGTTGGCTGGATTACTGAGAGTAGTGAGTTAAGGAAATGCCCAAGGGACAGCAAGTACACTACCTATGGTGAAGCTTGTGGCACGAAGACACACAGTGTGAGACAGGATGACCACAGGCACGCTGTAGGCACGTTACTGCAAAGGTGATACCATAGCCTGTACCATTTGGATTACAGGCAAATGAGAACTGTTAGCCCTAGAATTCATAGAGCAGGCAAGGAACTCAAATTAGAATTTGAGTCCAGCAAGGACACTTCCTATTTTTTTGAGCAAGTGAATATGCACTCCAAACTCAATTCATTGTATTTAAAAATAAATCACACATATACATGCAACCTCCATATGCACATACTTCATTAAGGATTAAATTAAGTATGTTAATGCATAGAAAATATCTATATATCAGCCCCAAATACACTAGGACATAAATTTATTTTTTGTTCTAATTTATAGTTCATATTTTTAAATAAGTTTTTAAAAAGATAATAAAAGAAAGAAAAGAGAAACACGAATAAAAATTTAAGATTTCCTAAAAGCAAGTTGCAGCGTTCAATCACATATCCAGTCTTCCATAACTATATCTGTTAACTTGAGTCACAGATTTGATGATAAAAGTGGATAATATATCAAGCATTGCTAATCAGCTATTTTAAACTTATTTTATTTTTATTTTATCTTGTTTCAGAACTTTTGTTTATTTTTGTGGCCAGCTCAGCCTGCCCTGAGGGCAGAGCTGGTGCAGCATGTAGTGCCGGGGATTGAACCGCGGTCCCTGAAGCTGCCTAAGCTTTCCTAAGCAGGTGCTTTAGACCACTGAGCCATCCTGCTGGGCCTCTAATCAGCTATTTTAGTTTTGAAAATCTATAACATAAGTATTTTTGTATGCTAACCTGTTTCTGTCTTTGTTTCTGATCTTTGTTCTTGCTTTTCTTTTCTTTTTTTTTTTTTTTTAAACTCTTCCAGATAAAATAAAATTATAATAAAAAATAGCTCCCATAAGCTGAATCTACTTGAGGGCAGTTTATTTTGGGTAGATTGTCAGGAAATAAGAGAAGAATAGCAAAAAAGTAGGCCAAGGACAATTGCACGAGAGGCAATATAACAAAATGAAAGGTGGGTTGTAGATCACACCAAGAGTAGTTTTGTGTCAGGTCCAACAGGTATGTGTAAACTTCTAACTTTGAGTCAACCACTGAATACCTTGAATCAATTCATCTTTTTGTTAGCTATACAATTAGACAATAAAAATCTGACTGATTTAAGCAAATTCAGCATTAAAGTCTTGATCATAAGTTTCAAAAGCAGTAGATACTTAATAAATCAAAAACTAAGAAAAATATTATTAATGCTGAAAAATTACTGATGAATTATGGAGGCTAAATTATAAAAATGGGGAACTAAGCAAATTTTTTAAATAGGTAAGCACTTGACAAATCATTATTAACCGTCTAGATTCAAGAGTGATAAAGTTACATAAAGGTAACTCTTGGAAACTATTATTAATAAAGCTAAATGATATTTAGCTTATTTCTGGTACAGGCTGGTTTTCCCTTCCCTTCTTGGCTGGGCCTCTTTTTCTCTCTCATAAGTTTCTAGGAACGGCTTGACAGAAATTCAAGTTCACAGTATGAATGCTCTGCCTCTTTCCTAGCATGTAGAGCAAACTGCTTCTTGCCATGTCTGTGGACAGGCATCCCTCTTAATTCAGACTGGCTGTGTGCTCATGGGAGCTGTACTGGCCACTCCCCTATCTCGCCTCTGTCACTTAGATTTCATCACATGTCATTGCTTGCCATTTTTGTCTTGTTTTCTTTTTGATAGTGTCATATGCAGGGATGACTCTTATATTTGCTTTTTACTGTCACCATTTTCACAGAATCCAATGAACAAGTTGAACCTCACTGCCTAGCTTAGCATCCTTAACTACTAGAGTGTTCCCAAACACACCACAATAATTTTCCAATCAGCAGGTAATTGCTAACCACAAAATAGCAAGCAGTGATCAGTTGGAATATCAATATTATTTAGAAAGAAGTTTTTACTTATGAAAATATTTTTTAACAGAAAAGTCAGTTTTTCTCCTATGGGTACTGATATAAATCTACCCAGCACAGCTTCTAGTAATTTTGTATCGTGAAAACCGTATACGGTCCTTACTTCAACTTTGGAGGACCAGTGTTTGTGTCCATGTAGAAGTACTGGGGGCAGCATGGCTGGTTCTGGGTTATAGTCTCTCCATATCTTGGACTCCTTGCCTCTGCTCCTGTGGGTTAGCAGGGTCTGATCGCCTGCTGGCAGAGGAGCAGCTCCACTACATCACTGTAGTTTAGTTTGGTCCTTCATACTGCTGATATTTGTGGCTCATCCAATGGTTTCCACTGAGATGGCCTACATTGGATTCTTGGCATTTCTATTATTTCACTTTCGTCTTGGCCTCTGATTCTTCAGAGAGGCAGGCTTTTCTCCACTTAACCCCTTCTTCTGGCTGTATATGACTTCATTTAACTGGGAAGGCTTCTCCGAATCATTTCACTCCTCTAGCCTTTCTGTGTTAATAGAATAGAACTTAGTGCACTAAGTTTCTGTGCACTTACCATTATTTGATACCTAGGCACATGGTAGAGTAATTCTTTCCTTCCTTCCTTCCTACTGAAGGAAACCCTCATAAGCATACAGCCTACAGGAAATTCTACACAAAACCAGCTAGTTCCTATATTCACAATTGGCCTCAAATTGAGACATAAATAAAACTCTCATAAAAAATGTACTCATAATCTGTTCTTGTGTTCATAAAAAAGATACAAAAATTCTAAAGTCAGTTTAGCAACCTGGGGTCATGATAATAACTTTCTTCTTATTTCTGATTGTTCTGTCCTCAAGCCCTTGGATACACTGTTCCACATCATCTTCAGGAGATGAGGAGCAGCTCCCCCTTTCTCTCTCATTTCCTTGGACAAGGAAAACTTCCTACAGAAAACACTGTATCCTCCCAAAGGCCATACATGCACACTGTGGAACACCACTCCTTCAGACCTTGCCAGTCTGTTACTGGGCCAAAGCTGATTCTATTGTCTCTTAAGAACAGGCACAAGTGAGACCTCCCCTCCCCACTGTAAGCGCAGCCTATCCAGCACCAGGCCCGCCACGCGAGACCTGAGGATCAGTGAAATAGATCAGAAGACGCTGAAGTAAATACAAACACACTCAGCTACCTTACATGTTCACTGGAAGAAAGATAGCTTCTTTAACAAATGGTGCTGGAAAAACTGGTTCTCTACATGCTGAAAACTAAAACTTGACCCAGGTCTATCACCATACACTAAACTAAAGTCAAAATGGATTAAAGGGCTAAATATTAAAAGAGAAACATTAACTCTCTTGGAGGAGAAAGTCAAAGGAAATCTTGACGACATTGGAGTAGGCAAAGAGTTCATGGACAAAAGTCAAAATGCACGTGTAACACTTGAAAGAATAAATAAATGGAATCTCCTCTGGCTGAGAAGTTTTTTCATGTCGAAACAAATTACCAACAGAGTGAAAAGACAACCCACAAATTTCAAAAAGATTTTAACTAATAAGTATTCAGACAAAGGTCTTCTATCTAGAATTTATAAAGAACTAAATACCATTAGGGTCCCAAAATTCAAAGATCCAATCCAGAAATGGGCATCTGAGATAACACACACTTCTCAGAGAAAGAAATTCAACAAGACTATAAATACATGAAGCAGTGCTCCACAATGCTAGGCATTCATGAAATGCAAGTTAAAACAAGACTTAGATACCATCTCACCCCAGAAAGAATGACCACCATAAAAAATCAACCAACAACAGATGTTGGAAAGGCTGTGGGGGAATAGGAACCCTTCTCCACTGCTGGTGGGAATGCAAACTGGTGCAACTATTATGGAAAACAGTGTGGAGGCTCCTTAAAAAATTAGAACTGGAAATCCCATTCAACCCAGCTATCCTACTACTGGGAATTTTTCCAGAAGAACTGAAAACATCATATTACAGTGATATCTGTGCACCTACGTTCATAGCAGCACAATTTGTGATATCCAAATCCTGGAAACATCCAAAATGCCCTTGATCTGAAGAATAGTTGAAATAGATGTGATATTTTCATAAAATGGAATATTATTCAGCTATAAGGAATGATAAGCTAGAAGACTTTATGTATAAATTGATGTATCTTAAATGTATACTCATAAGTGAAATAAACCAGACCTACATATGCAAACATTGTCTAATCTCCCTAGTGTAAGGACTCAAAAGAATATATATATAAACTTGGGGCTGTACCAGGAATCATTCTCAGGACTTGTGTTTTCTGTGTTCTCAACCCCTATAATTTTTTTTTAGAAGAGTGACTTAAATACAAAACTCATGTGGAAGAGAAAAGAATTAATGTTTATTGAAATTGTTAATGCTTAATTATTTGATCACTCTTATTCAGCTATTTATGTTGATCTAAACTGATTTGATGATGAAAATATGTAATACAGTCATTGTTATATTTTTCTTGCCTTGAAATTCTGTACTACATGTACTCTTACTTGTTACTGTTTTTTTTTTTTTTTTCTATCTTTGTTTCTGCTATTTTTACTCTTTAAAATAAAATTTAAAAAAAGAACAAGCACAAGTGTCAGATCAAGATTGTTTGGTGCTTAGCTCTTTGACTTCATGTTTGAACTATTCTGGGCAAAAGGAAAAATTTCTCTTAACAATGCATTATTCAGTTTTATAATAGTAACAATAGCAACAACAACAATGATAACAATATGTCAACATCAATATAGAATTAGGAGAGTTAACTCATTTGGTTCAATAATTAAGAGTCTCTTCTATTTTAAAAGGTATAAATAAAAGGGGTATTTGGTTTTAGAGTAAAATTGAGATGTCTAATCTATTTCTTTAGTAACTCATCCTGTTTAACCTGGGCATGATTATCATGCTGAAACTGTACAGAAGATAAATTGATTCATTAAATCTGGAGTAAAACAGTATAATGGTGTTCATATAGAAATTTGTAGGACTTTTATTTTAGCTAAGTCCATTTACAGGCTATGTATCTTATCGTGCACTTATGCAAAATTCATTCTCCCTTCTCCACGCCTGTCCCAAAGATGATTTCGTGAAACAGTTTCCCTTTCTTTCTTTAGAAAAACAGGCTCTTATTTTCTAGTTTTACCACAATCTCTAGTTTGCTGCTTTTATTCTAAACTCTAAGAATCATGGCTCTACAGAACTTCCATTTGCATAGAACAGTCTGAGGTGATTCCGTCTTTAGCGAGGGAAAATTAGTAAAATCAGTAAAATTAGAATACTTAGAAAATCTTTCCTTCATGCAGTCTGATCTGATCCACCAGCAGGGCTGTGTAAATGAGACACTATTCATTCTGTATTCTTATGCAGATTAAAAATTCTGGAGTTATAATAAATGAGCTCAAATTGTTTTAGCTGAAATCTAGCCAGTGGCTTTAGAAAGCCTTGCTAGATTAATTACGAGAATTAGAAACAATTTTCCATGATGATGAAGTATAATTTTTGAATGTACTTGATTTTACCCACACTATTAAAAAATAAAGCCTGATGAAAATTCTCTCCTTTGCATTTCAAATCTTTCTTCACTTAGCAGCTTCCTCTCAGCCATAAAAGGCTCAAGAGAATAGAGTAAAACAGAACAGACACATTCAGCAAAGATAGCTCGTTTATGTCCAAAACACATGGAAGGAAGTTGTCCACAGTATTGTCACAATTCTTGTACTCACAATTCATATCACTCTAGAATCTTGTCAGACCTCCTAGATTCACTGATGGACTATTATATTCAGAATGGCTGCTGAAAACTTGCAGCACTTAGAAATACTCTTGAGACATATAAAAATGTCTTTACTTAGAAGGGACCATATAACACCTGCCAAATTTGTAGGTTTGAAACCACTTTCAATAAGAATTAAAAGGCTCTCTTCCTTGCTGAAATAGGCCTATCAATATACGTATGACTGGTCTGCCCATGAGAAATAGTGGCTTCTTGTCTCTGATGTTGCAATTTACTTTAAAATCACCTTATGATGACAGGGTACATAAAGATGATAAAACTATAAAAATGACAGTCTAATCTTCAAAGATGACCGATCATCTTTAAAAGATTAAATGACATAAACATCTGAAATACTAGATTATCAGCTGGTCAGCGCACTTTCAACATTGAAGGATACTATGACACGACTGCTGCTTTTTGCTATGTTAGCAAAAATATCGTTCTTTAAAAGGGAACAATTGAATTAAACTGCATCAAATTTACAAGCTACCTATATATTTTTTCTTAATCAGAATGTAATATGAGTAAAAGGCTAATGACACACGATACACTGACAGGCATTTCACATTCTTTTTTTCAAAATATAATGTTTACTCCCAAGAATTTTAAGCACTCTTTCTTCTGAGGTCTTTTGAATTTTAACAATAATTTCATATATACTTACAAGAATGATCAGACATGCTGGTCCTATAAAACTCCAAATGAAGTTGTTTTCTGTGCTAAGCCAGCATCTGAAAAGTAAGTAAAATAGATAAAATTCATACATGTTTACATTTACATTAGCAGCATAATATTGTCAAGGACATGCAAACTACATACAGCACTGTATTTTCTTGTTTAAGGAACGATCTTCACTTACACTTTAGTGGTGCCATAATATCTGTATCCTAATGATGCTGAGAATCCAACTACCACAGCCGGGCTGAGATAGCCAAAGACATAGAAATTCTTGTGCAAAAATCCCTTGTTGTAGATGACTCCAACAACAATGAGATACAAGTGGATCCCTTCAATGCACATCCAGGCAAAGGCGGCTAAAAAGAAATAATGTAATAGCCCAGCAATAATGGAACAGAAGAGCTAGAAAGTGAAGAAAGAACCTGTTAGCGCTGTTTGCTTTAACACTGTGCATAACAAAAATCTCAACATTTCCCCCTAAGTTATGCCTCTTTCTGTATGGCTGATCACACTAGAACATCGGCGTTGCTTCCTTGTGTTTCACTAGTACTTCTAACTGATTTTAAAAGTCTGTGGTTCTTAAGCTTTGACCACGCCTGTGCTAGAATCATGTTCCTCTCCTTGTCCAAAGATATGTCATGCAGTGACAAGCTGGACTATTCACATACCAGCTATAGCATCTTGTGCATGTGTTTGGATTTCAGCATGCTCATTGTGGGGTCCTCTTCTTTGTTCATACTAAAGAAGGAACCTGAATGGTAAATGATGGTGTCTTAGTTACTTTCCTCTCATTGCTGGGACAAATACCAGGCACACAAGCTTAGGGAAGGAAAGGTTAATTTAGCTCACAGTTACTGGAGGTTTTATAATTTAAAGCAGTCTGAATTATGTAGCAAGACCTCGAGATTAAGTCGCCATGTCCAAGATGATTCGCTCCATACCTCCAAGAGACCGGCGCTTGGGGTGTGGAGGATCCTCTGACAGCACGTGCTGTCAGTTTAATGGTTTGGGCTTCTCTTGGCCACGCCCTCAAGCCCCGCCCAGGTCCTTTGGTGCCGCCCCTCGAGCCGAATGCTCGAAAGCCCCATGATTTACATGAGGCTTTGGGGGACAACTAGACACAAACCATAAGAGATGGCAAACAAAATAACATCTTTAAAAAATTATTTATTTGGTACAGGATTTCACTGTGCAGCTCGGACTCGTAGTGATCCTTTCTCAGCCTCCCTAGTACTGGGATTACAGGCATGCACCACCAAGCCTGGTTTTGGTAGCCTGCATGGTCGCATGGAATGCGGTACCAGCAATAGAACCCAGGTCTTTTGCACTTGCCAGGCACGTGCTTAGACCACTGAGCTATCTCCCCAGCCCTTGAATATCTTGATTAAATGACAAAATTGAATGTACAGAATAGCTAAGTGATATGTTTTACTAAGATATCGAGTATAGAGTTGCTTTAGGTTGTAAGATTATTAAGTACATCTGAGATAGCTTCAGTTAAACATTGTTATTTCACATCTAAAACTAGAGTTAGGTTTATAGGAAATAACAAAAAGAAGTAGTTTTATATCCCTTTATTCCCAGAACAAATCAAAACTGTTAACAAAGAGAGTACGTGAGACACCATACTCATTCTACTAAAACAATATAGTTCAAGAATGCGATCATGTATTCAATTTGTGGGTGAGTACTTGCTCTGGCTGAGAAGCAGAAAGGTCACCAGCGGTTAAAGTGTGTGGAACCACTTTGAGTAGATCAAGTTAGAGTAGAAAGATGTTCTTGAAAATTGGAATGGTTTATTAAGTGAGAACCGAAAATGGACAAACACCACAGGAATAGTTTTAAAGCAAAGATGATGGCAGGAATTGAAAGAGAAACTAAGGCCGGGACAACTGTGTGAGAAGTTTCGAATTGAGAATTGTGCAAGGAATTATAAATCATAGTAGAAAACATAAAAACAAACGTGAAGTTGATAGTTCTGTGTATGGACTACTCATATACCAGCTACATTTTAAAAGTAGATCCTTTGCGTTGTGGAATTCTGAGGAAAACACGACTGTTACTTCCAGGCTTTAAGGATTTCTAAGAAGAATGGAAATGCAAAAGCCGGTGGGGGGGGGGAGGGCGGGGGACGGGGCACGACTTCTGTGACCTGTGGGGCTGAGGCAGCATGGATCCGCCTGCAAGGGCTGCTCCTGTGTGAGAGTCTCACAGGCTGTGGCCCGCCAGCCACGGAGCACAGAAAGCTCAGAAGCAATCCCTGCTCCTGAGAGACAGAGGATACCTCTGCCAGGAGACTTTGCTCAGCCAGAGGACTCCCTGGTTGCTGTGCTGAACTCTGCTTGGAGCTGCAGTGCAGTAAAGCTGTCCACAGACCCGGCCCATTCTTCTTCCCTCCCTCACTTGAAATCAGACTTGCATCGTGGTCTGCCGGCTTTCCCAGCCTGGTTTTCTCTTTCCACTTACAGGTACTTCTAATAGACTTACTCCAAGCTTAATCCCATCTTAGCATCTGTTTCCAGGACATAGATTACCACAATATGACACTATGTGATAAGGTCCTAAATAAAAATGACGGAAAATGGAGTACTTAGGAAAGTGCCAAAAATAGGTAGAGATAATTTATCGTATTTCATCGTATAAATCCTAGCAGCTTTTGTGTTCAATCTGTATCATAAGGTCAGCTATATTTCCAAATCCCTGGGATCTTTATTTAATGCCTACCTAAAAACGAAATAAGCATTTTTCCTGGGTTCCCAAAGTTTTAATTTATTGCAATAATTCATCATAACAAGGAAGATTTGGGTTTAATAGGCTGCGAAGTGGGTTGATTACCTTTATTAGTGTTATAAAACTTTGAAAAGATAGCTTAAGAAAAACTATATTACAGTCTCTTTAAACCTTTGATTATAATTTATGCTAATAAGACATATACTTAAGAAAGTGCAAAAATAAGAATAGAGAATAGGTGTGTTACATACCTTATTGGTGTTTATATTAATTCCAATAAGAAAAACAAGTTCAGCAAGGAACAGGCTACAGCAGAGATTTTTGTGAATTGTTGTCCTGGTGCTCTGAATTTCACTGAAGAACCAGAAGGTAAAAATACATATCGCAAGACAAATCAGTGAAATAATTATTCCTAGTTGGGTGATCCTCGTAAGAATATTATAATCTTTAACACCCTAAGGGAAAATAATAATAAAGCTGTTAAGAGAATAAATCAGTCCCTTTTCAAAGGAGCTACAATGTGTAATGAAGTCCTTTTTTTGGTGAGATATTAATCAACATGTTCATAAAATGTAAAAACTAGAAATGTGCTCTTAGATGAGAAAGTTTTTTTGAGTTTGAAAATCCTCAGTATCCAAAAAAGTCTATATAAATGATGGAGCAATTTAACCATCCAGGAATTAGGAATTTTCCCCTTTTCATCTAGAATTTATTAGTATGTAGTTTAGCAATGCTATCGTCATTAGCTTCATGATACTGGAAAGACAATCCATTATTGTAATAGGAGAATGTTAATTAAAACAGATTTATCAGTGGTATGTCTAAGTCTTATTTCCATGCAGTGATTCATCTAAAGTACATTAAGCAAAGGTATGAGAAAACTTGAATATCTAAAACGCCAAAATGGTATATTTCACAGACTTTAAAATGGAAAATATTTGTATATTTCTAACTAAAAGAATGTTTATGTTCATATACAGAATACAGGCTACTAGGCTCTATTCTGAAAGAAAAATCTTTGTTTTATTTCTCACCAGTTTTTTGGGAAATATAACGTTAATAATGCATACTAAGTAATCACAGAAGTAAATCCATAATCTGATGTGCATTATGACACATACGAGAGATTATACATTTATATAATATAAACATTACTAAAGTAAAATATAAATTATGAAGTTATGTATCTCAGAGAGACATTTCATTTCTGAAAAAAATTGTGGGCTTCTCTGTTGTTAAAAATATATTAGCTATAAATATGCTAAAATTTATTGATCAGATGTCAAATAGTTTGGGACACTTTGTCACTGATAAAAATGAACTTTCACTTATCATAAAAATATAATGGTCCTTATAATGAAATTTGTAAATGGCTGTTGAAAGCAGCATCAAAGAATAAAAGTCAATGAATAAAGATTTCATTTAACCTGTGATCTACTACACAGTGCTCACTAGATAAATCACAGATTAGACATGACCTGAAATCCATACTAGATATGTCCTTAAAGGCAGAGACAAAAGAGTAAAGAAATATGACATTGAAATGATACTAAATATGCTATTAACACCCAATAAAATATGAAAATTAATTATTCTTTATAATAACATAGGAAAGACAGGAAACTGAACTCAGGTTGATATATATGTATGCACTGGGAAAATGTCTTACAATTGAAGAGCCAGAAGACATCAGGATTGCAAAGTGTGTCAGGTGATTACAGCGGCATGAGGTGTGGGTCGCATTGGAGTTTGTCACCTCACAGCCCTCTGGAGACCAGGTACCATCCATGGTGTCAGACGAGTAGCTCCAAAATGCACACTGAGCATTGTCTTTATCTGCAATCTGAAAAAGAAACATTTTACTGATGCGAAAAAAAGAGAAAAAGTTACACATCTCACAGTGTAAAAACAATGCTCAAAATTAAAATATATTACAACAAAGGAAGACTGTTGCTATGAGGTAGAATTGAAATTTATATGCTAACAATACTACATTGTTTTCCATCCTATATCATGGGGTAATGAGAAATGTTGTTATTAGACGAGACTGTGTATGTATATCTTTATGAGTAAATATATATTATTTACAATAAAATCACAACATTGAACAAAAGAGAAAGAAAATACTTGCACTCTTGACCTAGCATCCTGTTTGGAGATAAAATATATTAAAACAAGAAAACATAAACAGGTACAAGGGACAGTGGAATGGAAGATGGCCCAAGGAGGTTTTCCTATGAGATAATGTTTGAGCAGATACAGAAGTGATGGGAGGATGAGCCTTGCTGACCTGGAAACAGATGGTTCCAGACAGTTGAAGCAGCAAATGGAAAGCTCTGGAGTAAAACAGAACAGGCATCTTCTAGAAGCATCTAGAAACAAGTTAAGATGGAGCACTTGAGTAAGGTAAAGTATAAGGAAGACAAGTTCAGAGGCAAACAAGCGTGGCTGGCACAGACAGGATGACAGTGTTCAATGAACCCTATAGTACTGTTCCACATAATTTTCTTTATCATATTTTTATATTAACAAATCATACCAGTATCCAACACACTTTTAATAGGGTTTTCAGCTGGTAAAAATAAATGATATTCATAATTACATAATAGTTTTACATAGCTGGGTGATTTCTCATTTATTTTGTTTCCTTTAACCCACAGTACAACCCTAAGAAGTAGATGTAGTAAGAAGATCAGAAATGCAAAAATAGATATATTTAAGACTAACCATTCATAAGGGGAGCAACACATATAAAAAGAGTCTCAACCCTTCAGACAACTATTTATTAATGAAAATATGTCTTAAGTGTTAAATGTGACAAGCACTGTTTAAGCAGTGAAGAGTCTCACAGAGATAAAACATTTTCCCTTGAAAGGTAATGCAAACTCATGATAATCACTCCAGTGGCATATGTGTTCAATAAGCTCTAATGAGATAACACGCTTACGTGTCAACATTCAGAACACTGACAATGATCATCTGAGTTTGACCGTCGTGAGTCTTGGAAAGCAGTGATTGAGTTAAAATTGGAGAAGAAAGTTTAAAATACTTCAGTGAGATTGAACTATAAGAAAGTGAAGTAAAATTACTATCAAATTGTAACCAAGGAGATTGGAAAATTCCAGTCCCAGAGGAACCAGAAGGACTAAGGAACTGAGGAACCACTGTCAGCTGAAGTGTGTGTGTGTGGGGGGGTCATTCAGAAACCAAGATGTTAAGTGACAGTCTTCATACATTGAACCTCCACTGCCTTCTACCACTACATTTTGCTGGTTGTCTTAACCCTTGCAGATAAGTATGAAAGGAAAATCAGTTGGCTCAGAAGTAATGGTTTTAGGTGCTGGCCTTGCGGTTATGCCAATATTGTGGAGCCAGGATTCTGCCTGCAGAATAGTCTCTAGTGAAACACCCTACTTCCACAATCCACCTAAGCACCCTGGGTCTCATTGCTGAACAAGCGTGGATGGTCAGGCTGCCAGGTGCCCATGAGAACTCTGTCAGAGGAGAGAAACACAGGCCACCCAGGCAAACCAGGGAAAGGAAAGCCAGAAGGAAGGGGATATTAAAATGAACACAACTCATGTCTCACAGAGGTGAAGTATCATGCCAATTAAAAATAAAATGGTGCCAGTCAAAATTGAGTATAAAGGGAAAGTAAGCAGGAAAAAGAAATAACAAATGAAAATGAAAAAAAATTGTAAATTCATGGCTTGACTAATAAATAATGGCAATAAATAATGGCAAGAAGAGAAAAGAGAACAGAGATTCTATAGGAGGAGAAATTACTAAAGAAACAGTTCTAGAAGGTTCCTTAGAGCTGATAACTCTGCGTTTTCAGACAATATAGATACAAAAGTGTTTCTATAACTAATGAGGGAAGAACCACATCAAAGTCCAGCCCAAAGCTTTTGGGATACTAAGAATTTTAGATTGAATAAGTATCAGAGAGATAAAGAGAATATGCAAGAGATTGCAAATGTTAACTGAAATATTAATTGTATTTGATTTTCCAGATTAACCTTAAAAGTTAGAAAAAACAGTGTAAGGTCTAGAAAATTTTGAGGTAGGAAAATTACTCAAACAGTAATCAGAGACCATGCTATCAACCTATACAAATAAACTCAGAAAGAAAGCAACTGCTGGAGGGAAGGTGGATCTTTTAAAAACTGTACTTAGTACAGGGTCTACAGGGTCTCACCATGTAGACTGGACTACCTGTGGTGCTACTGTTTTCAGCCTCCCAAGCGCTGGGATTACAGGGGTGCGCCCCCACTCCCAGTTTCAGTGGCCATCTCAGAGAGCCCTGGGAGCAGGGCTGGCATGGCAGCCCAGGGATCGAACCCCAGCTTCTGTGCTCTGCTTAAGCAAGAGATTTAGTCCACCGAGCTATCTGGCTGGCCAGGGAATGTGGATTTTGATCCAGGAGAGTGGTGGTTACTCCAAGAATGGCGGCATGTGACAGACCAGAGTGAGCCAGACAGTGTGGAGCAGGCAGAGGCTTTGCAAGGACATCTCTGAGACAACAGATTAGCTGGTAGACAATCCTGTGTTTCAGTGTTGGAGAGATTCACAGTACTGTCAAAGTTTTTTTCAGATAATTATTATTTGATATAAAAATTTAAATAAGCTAAAATAGACAAATTTATGGGAAATGATTTAGGTTCATAATCCAATCTAAATTTACTTTCTATTCTTCAAAACATTTTACACTTATTGTTTCCACATAGCGGTTAGAAGATTTTATACATTTAGTTTCATCATTAGATGTCTTCATTTAACAATAATATATTTGTATTTGGTATCAGCATATATACTGTTGCTTAGAAAGTCTCTCCTCATTATTGTAAACCTATCTGTCTGTCTGTCTGTCTGTCTGTCCGTCCATCTATCTATAGATGTACATCTATACCTGGTCAGCTCTGTCTGTCTGTCTGTCTGTCTGTCTGCCTACCTACCTATCTATCTATACCTGGCCAGCTCCAGAGGTCTCCCTAGGAGCTTCTGACATACTCTGATCATGAACTGTAATTTAATATTGTCAAATCCAAGAAATTCATTAACCATAAATAATGACTCATAATAATTTGGCCTTTCTTCATTTGTTTTTGACAAAATAATACATATTTTATTGGTTCTAGCTATACTTTCATTATAAGCTTTTGTTATACTTATTATTATTATTATTATTATTTTGTCTTTTGAGAAAGAGTTTAACTGTGCAATCCAGGCTGGCCTTGCGTTCACAGCAGTTCTCCCACGTGAGCCTCCCAAGTGCTGGGATTATAGGAATGCCAGGCCTAGTTACACTGAAATTTGAAAAAATTGTTTAGAGTAAGAGTAAGTGATCTTTACGAAATACTGTAAAATTCTCCATGATTTTACTTTAGTCAATATCCAACATCCTGCAAGTTTTATTTAAAGAGACAAATATTAACTGAAGATCTCCTTTATTACATAACTCACATTTATCTCCTTGGTTGGGATACATTCTTAAAAATAATATATTCCTAAAAGTTATGAAAACTTCAATAATAATGATATACATAAAAATAAAATTAAAATACAGCACAATTCCAGAGAATCAAATATGTAAGTTCTTTGGTTTTGGTTAGAACTTTTAAAAAAGCACTATTATAAATGTTTTGTAGAAATATTTATTGAAACCACTTTACTCCTTCAATCTTAAGTCTGTGCTTATAAATTCTGCAACTCACACAAAATTAATAAACCATATAAATAGTTCACTTCGCTGAGTGTTTTACAACCTTAACCCAAAACACCGAAAGTGCAACTCACCTTTGTGTGACTTAATGTAAATGTTATTTTTTCAAGTTCATACAGTGTGGGTGGGTCTGAGTTAATTGAGACAGAAATCACTGAAGAGAGGACTCTTTCATGCTCTTTCAAACTTTCAGCAATTTGAGGTTCCAATAAGATGTTATCAGAGGAGGAAAGCAAGGGGCCAATATTCTTGTAATATAAAAATGCAACCGCAACATCACCTAGTAATCAAATATGTATAGCTAGTGAAATTCTCATGAAGCAAAAATATATTTCAGGTCTTGAAATAAACATAAAATTGAACATACAACAATTTGTGAGTCACAATAATCCATGTGTACATTGTCAAACCATACTGAGTCTTAAGTAATTTGATGTCCAAGAATCTAAAAATGCTCTCAACTATTATAATACCTTATGTCCCTGCATCCCAGACAAATTTACATCCAAGTTGAGACAATGATACAGAGTATTTAATATGTACATTCAGAAAGCAAAATGTTGAGTTATTAATTCCAAGTATAAGCACATGAATTGGAGAGTTACCAGGAGAGAATTATCACAGGCGTATGGCACTAAGATGGTTTACAGCTGAATGAGTTGTGACACGCCACTGAGTTTGGCCTTATGCTTACTGTAGTGGCTCTTACTTAACATCGACAACATATAGTTATGTGGTGTCAAAGGAGGAAATGTAGTGCTTTGGCAGGCTGCCATATATCTGGTGCTCTGATAGTCTTCAAATGCAATGTATCAGCATAATACCCGATATTGTAGTGCCACAAGTACATATATTGATAATACCACTAGAAGACAAAGAACTACGATTAAAAACTATAAACCTGTGAATCACTCTAACAGTATTCCTTGGATAGGGTTTTGTGTGATAGAAACTCCTGATTATGTTGCTATTCATTTTTTAAAACTTTATAAGGTACCACAGAAGATGTTAACAGCCTTGTCTATCTCTCTTTACATAAACTATTTTTCCTGACATGCTAGCTTAGCAAACACACCAGAGATACAGGCATTGATCAAACATGGTTGACTTAGTGAAATTATGACTATAAAAGATGATAATTTTAACACAGGCTTTGTTACAGATGGACCAGGACCCTAAGTAGGACCTGAAAACTGGTTCACAAAGGTAGTGATAATGACTTTTCAGTGGTGACAGTAAAAGACTGTGCCAATTAAAATGAAGGATTAAAAAAAAAAAAGGTTTAGAGACCTTAGAAATTTGAAAATCTCTACTAATTATGTCCTATCTAAAGGGAAATATTTATTTAACCTTAATTCTTTGGGTGCAAGGGGTTCCACGAGTTTGGCCTTATGCTCCAAACTTCCCTTTGTGTTTATGAACCTTGTTTCTGTATTTCTTCATTCTGAACATGATGATCCTCTTTTTTTATGTATTTAATACAAGCTCTACAGGGCTCACTACTTAGATCAGACTAAGACTCATAGTGATCTTCCTGTTTTCAGCCTCCCAAGTGCTGAGATCACAGGTGTGCATCACCACACCCAGTCTCAATTGCCATCTCAGAGCGCCCCAGGGCTGGGCCAGCACAGCAGGCCAGGATTGGACCGTCGGTCCCTGTATCTGCCTAAGCAGGCACTATAATCCACTAAGCTATCTCACTGGCCCATGTGGTGACCCTCTTCCAAGTCCCAATCCCATGTTTGCTCATTAATCCGGTCCTACTGTCACCTTGAGCTCGCTCCACAATACTGTCCTTTCTATAAAAATTCTGGGTTTATTCACTAACAGATTTTAAAAAGTGGAATTATATGAAAAGAACAGGCAATGTGTACTGCTAAATCTCCATCCATCCCTTACTTTCATCTTTCCAATAAATATGTTATTTTCTTGTAATGTTCCTAATCTGATAAATTTATCCTAAGAACAACTATTCTCTTTTAACTCAAGGACTACAACTTACATTTGGGCATTTATTTAGTGTAAATAGTTGTGTTAAAGTTCTGTAGACACTACTTGAAAATTAATACCTGCATATATTTGTTAAAAGATTTTTATTCTCTGTTTTCCAGATTTATTTATTTTGTTTTGTGTGAATGATATTAATGCCTTTATTCTGTGGTTCATTCATGAATTGCAGTACAGACTACTGGAAAGGTATAAAGGTGGCTAAATTTGAGACTTCCCTCATGTGAAATCCCAAGATTGGTTGCCCCAGTGTGGGCTAAGCAGTGAACTCCTCAGAGAATAATTGTTCCTGGACCGCTTTATTTATACTTCTTTTGAGAAAACCTAAAAACAAAATAATCTGTCTTTTTGCTTTATATTTGTTAGTGTATCTTTGAATTGCATATTAAATACATTGTGAGGAAGTGACACATGTGCATCCTGCATCTTAGCCAGTTTTACTTTATTTTCTTCCCACGTGTCCTGCATGTCCCAGTCCCTAGGTCCCCTTCCTATCTCATAGAGACTACTTCCCTGTTTCCCAATGTCCATCTCTTATTTTGCTCTTTGAATTATTTATATTTTAGGTTACTTATTTATTTTTGTGAATTTAGGGCAGGATCTACAAGGTTTCACTGTGTAGATAGGAGTGAGTGATTCTCCCGTTTTCAGCCTCCCAATTGCTGGGATTACAGGTGAATGCCACCACACCCAGTCTCACCAGCCTTCTCAGTGCACCCCGGGTGCAGGGCCAGCACTGCACATTGGGGTTGAACCCTGGCCGTTGTGCTCTGCCAAAGCAGGTGCTTTAGTCTGATGGCCACCCCTTACATTTCTTACATAAGAGAAACCATGTAATATTTACTTTCCTGTGTCTGATTTAAATCACTTAGTCTTATGGCCTCAAGGTGTATATCTTTTCCTAAAAGTGACTCTGATTCCTCATTATGATTGAATATTGGGTGTACATACCACATTTTCCTTAGTAATTCATTTATTGATTGGCATATAAAAATTTTAAAGATAACCTATTATGAGTGGTGCAGTTATAACCACAGTATACATGGATCCTTGTAATAACTTTTAGGAACACACCCAGAGGCAGTATAGTGAGGCAAATTGAATTGCTAGTTTTAGTTTTCTCTCAAGTAGGCTTTATAAGCTGCTCCTTTTTTTTTTTTTTTTTTTTTTCAGAACCGGGGATTGAACTCAGGCCCTTGTGCTTGCAAGGAAAGCACTTATTCTACAGAGGTATCACTCCAGCCCTAAGCTACTCTATTTTTTCATCTAAATTACTTCAATCCCAAGTGTAACTTCAAAATAAGGCTATTGAAATTCTCTGTTTATTATAAACCCACATTTTTGGGCAATGAGTCTTGTTCTGCTCATGCTCAACACTGCTACTCTACTCTTTTAGAATTCAGTATATAATCAGTATATAGTTAATATATATTCAATATATGTATTCATATATATATGTATGAATCTGTAAGTCAGTGCCCATGTGCCTCCCTATATTTCGACTAAGGTATTCTATTATAATGTTTTAAGTAATGTATGTGTGCTACTAATGAATTCTGTCAGTAAATGGAGTTGCATGTTAGTATCGCTGATAAGAAATAGTGTTTTAAATTATCTCTTCTGTTTTTAAGATCCAACCTTGAGGAAACATATCTATCTTCTCATTCTGTCTCACTGAGAGCTGCTATCACCATCTCTTTCCAATGTCAGTGCATGTATGTTATCATTAAATATAGAACACCTACTATACATTCAGGCAGGATCTCTTGGAGATATTAATTCCATGAAAATTTCCTCATCTCTCATCAGGAGAGATATTTTTGACATATTTTTCCCAAATGCTAACTACTGCTTAATTTATAGTTGAAATTTCAATCGTTTGTTTTCTTGGGCTTTGTTTCTAAATATTATATATACATTTGGAAGTTAGAAGAATATAGCAAAATGTTAGCAAGAGATTTAGCGCAAGTGAGATTATTATTTTTCCTTATTTTATAACTATATGTGGTTTAGTTTAGTAGAAAATGATAGGAAAGAATGGATAAAATAATATTGGAGGAGAAAAAAATTCGACAGTGCAATTAAAATGAAATAATCAAACTGACATTCTTCTGAGAATGTAAAGCCTATTTTTAAATAATAAAACAAATTCATCTTTTAATATAATAATGTCTACACATGGGATGATATGTGAGTGTTTTCTATTTTTTGTACTTATGGTCATCCACATCTTATTTGGTAAAGTCTTCTAAATCGTGTTTTTCCTAGGTAATATTATTTGACTATATGATAAAACTACAACAAAATTCTATTACCAGGGATTTTCCTAAGTGTATTGCTCCTAGAGAATAGGTAAATGGTTAAATTAAAATAGTAGCTACTTGCCAGACTCTAGTTGGGAAGGCTTGCCTGGTTGATTTCTTTTTCAACTTTCTCCTCTACAGTTTGGTATTCCACTAGTTAATTACAAGTGTGGAGACAAATCCATAACTTATGATTTATACAACATTCTTTGTATTTTTTTTTAAATTACAAAATTGAATCCATGATGAAAGAAAAACCAGGTTATTGATTGTCAGCTAAAATTCTCCTCAGTTATTTTTATTAGAATGAAAAAAATCTAAAATACAATTGTGTATGTTATGATTATAAACACCAAATGTTTTATAGATAACGTAAGTGTTATGTATACATATGATATGATCAAATGTGTGATAAGTATTTATTATAAATCCACTGATGTCTTGTAAGTAATACAGCGAGCATCCTACCTTCTGAGTTGGAGGCAGCGTTCCTTTTTGGAAAAACCTTTATATCATCTCCACCCACATTCATGTGGGGATGAGTATGTTTCATGTGATGTGAATCAAAAAAGAAAACTTTGAGAGCTGAAACAAAACCATAAAAGTCATCAATTACCTGAAATTAGTTAATGTATATAATCACCACATTTATTTATTTAGAATCAATTTCATCCATCATTTTTTAAGTTTTAAATTCTTTTTGATAGCAAGTACAATGAACATATTCTGAACATGTCTGGACAGTATAATTTACAAGTAAATATCTCACAGGTTTTCATTGTTTCATTTCTCTGTAACACTCGTGATTTATTCTTTATTGTATTACTCAAGGGAATGCATACATAATTACTGACTATGTCACCTATAAGTTAAATTATTACCAAAAGATCAATTAAAGTTTGAATTATAATTTCACTACTATTGCATCCCACCTTCTCATTCATCAATATCACAGAAATGTATTTTATATCAAACACAATGCTTAGAGACTTAATTTTTATAGGGGATGAACCTGATGAGACAATGGTCTTTGCAAATCTACTGTTATGTTTTGGTGACAAAAGAAACAAGAAGACACGATGAATGTAGCTTCGGAGGTCTCACTGAGATCTGTCTCTCTTGAAGTGAGCCCAGAGCTCCAGAAGCTTTATTTAGGACTATAACCTCTGTTGACCTTCACTATTTGTTTAATGCTATATTTGCAAAAATTGTTAAATAAAAGGATTACAAGGAGGGGAGTAAATAATCATCAACGTCTCAAGTAGGGGTGTAGACATCAATCAGGGAGACATCAATCAGGATAAGCTGTTACCCACCTTCTTAAATCCAGTTTTCTGGAATCCCTAAGTGATAGATTACAACCCGCCCTGTTTTATTTATTGTTCTTCTGCTTCTTTAAGGTGCTAGTGTATTACCTCTACACTACTACAAGATAGCAGGCTGTCACCCAGAAATGGAATAAAGACATGTATAGAAATTATTTCAGAAAGTTTATCTTGCTTCCTCAGAACAACTTTATAGTCATCTGCAATTTAATGCAAGGTTCTGAGCGTTTTATCTTTGAAATTACATGATGCGGGAAACCTTCTGATTTACGTTGTTCATTGCTTCATGTTAACAGAAAGCAAAAGGTAAGACAGTTCTAAAGAAAAGTTTTGACTATTGGAAAGGTAGTTTCCAGCAAGTTATAAAATATATGTTAGTGCTAATCAAGAATAAGCAAAGATAAATATGACAAGAAGGATGTAACAGCTATATAGTCATCCTTCTTACTACTATAGTATACTTTGCCAAGTGGGCTTGTGCAATGTGAACTTCCATTCAATTCTACATAGACAAAGTACTACTGACTTTCTCAAAACTATTAAAATTCCACCTCATTATTTCTTGAAAATGGCTTATTTGGAAAACATTATTGCTTTGAAATTGACCTTTAGTCTTACCTACATCAGATGAATTTGTTTCAAACTGGGTCGTCTTTTGGAAGTTGTGGGATATCCTTAAGGTAGCTTGTTCAGCAGTGTGCATCAGTTTTGTAAGATGGGTTTTCCTGTGACTTGAAGATAACTTGTCCCAAATTTTAAATGTATCCTTTTGAATAAAATTATTCACAGTTTTCACAAATTCCTATTTTTAAAAAAGTATGACATTTAAAAATACTGGAATCCTATAGTAAAAATTTAAAGTCAATGCATTTAAAAGTTAAACATACTCACAGTAAGAGTTGTATTAGAAAGGATATCCTTGTCAGAGACAGTGTTATTCATGTAACCTAGTAACGGGGATGATTTAGCTAATATTTCTACATATGTGATTATATCCATCAAGGAAATATCTTCTACAGTATTCCTATAGATTTCCTTTAGCAAAGTCACAGGTTCTGTTATGGGTCCAATCTGAGAAGAAAGAAATATATATATAATGGAAGAAAATCTGAACCCTGTTTTATCATTATAAAAATAAAGATTATACGTTAAATTTATTCTGAAGTCAGTGGTTAACACCATAGCATGCAGTACTAAACGGCGTATTTATTTCAAGGGATTGGGAAACAACTTAGGAAGCAAAGATGTTACTGCAGCAAAAATATAGATCCCATTTCAATGGATGATTTTCATAAAGAACAATTAAAAATCATTTCCCATTCTTCAGTATAGAATTAAATTTTAGCCAATGAATAAATACTTTAATATTTAAATACCTTAGGACTTATATTGATAATATAAGTAATAAACTATAACTTAATAACTTTAATTATTTTTAATCAACCAAAGAAAATCATTTACTATATGAGCAAATGGAAATTTGCTTTATACGACAGTTGATTGCTTCTGCTGATATTCACATGTTCAATCACATGCCAACAATTTTGTGAATGCTCTACTTCATTGGCTCCTGGAAGTACTCATTTGAAGTACAAAATTTAGTTGTACTCCCTAATCTGTCCTCTTAGATTAGGGGAATGGCTGGGAGTTCAAGTATATTTTCACTATTTCATTCAACAACTTCCTTTATATGTTGAACATAAACATACAGTATACTAAATAGTGTAGGATGCAATATCAAGTACATGTAAAAAATTTTCCTTGATATTTTGGAGTTTTTCAAGTTAATCCTACTTCTGAGGCAGGCACAATATTTAGATCTGTGTATATAAGTAATTTCAGCTGTACATGAAACTTAGCTGCTTGTTACACTTTTTGAAATATGGCATTGGAAGCATTTTAACTAAGATCAAAATAAAAAATAAATAACTCAACTGTCTACTTACTTTTTCTAAAGTTTTGTTGACATTTGTAGCAATACAAGCATTATCTAAATAACAGTTTGTGTTTACGTTTTCTGTAGAAAAAGACATAGATAAAATAGGGTTAGGAAAAGAAATCATTTTTCCCAAGCTGCTCATATTGATCCCAATGACCTTCTTTACACTTGTAAACATGAGAAGCCCATTTAACACTAACAGATTCTTTAACACTTGAGTATCTGATTCATTTTCAGACTATGTAAAATTTTACAGATAATGGAAGCCATACAAGCATAATTTTAAGGATTAACTGTATAAACACGTTGTCTACATATTTCATTAACAGGAAAAATATCCTCTGCCTAATTTTCCATAAGCCATAAATAAATAGTGGTACATTTTTCAAAATTGAGATCTTTGATAGTTCACATTATATAGTAAATATTTTTATATAGGTCTTTTTCTTTTCTTTGTGGTAATGGAGATCAAAAATAAGGCCTAATGCATAGGAAGTCAGAGTTCTACCACTGAGTCACATTTGCAGTCTTTATAGGTCTTTGGAAATGCATTTAATTTAATAAAATAAATTACCTCGACAGTAAGTCCCATCAGTTGGTGTGAACTGTGACTGTCCTGTGGATGTCTCATAGCCCAGTTTGCATAAGCAATGGTAACCACCATTCACATTTTCACATACAGCATGATCACCGCAGATCGCTGGCTCACTGCACTCATCTATGTCTGGAGACAGTTGTCGAAAATGTAAGTTATGAACTTTAGTGTACATAAGTTGGTACTTGGTTGAAACTCACATTTACACACAATTAGTGAATTCTCAATAAACCACACAGGGAAAGAAGGAAAAATATTATTTGGGAAAAGGCAGAGCAAACATAGCTTTAAACTATCCATAATTTTTAACTGTAAATTGGTTAATCTACTTGACAAAGTATTCAAATATTAATCATGCTCAAAATTGCTTTCTAAATAGGATTATTAATAAACACAATCATTAATTTCCATTATTTATAATGAAACAGTCCAAATTTAATAAAGTCCCAATTTTAAAAATAAACAGAATTATTTGTCTTTTTTTCCTAAGATAAACTGATTATAACAATTCAGTTTAGAGTAATTTGGAATATAAAAGAACGATTCACTTCCACTTCAAAGCTTCATTTTTATATGTACATTAACCCAAGAAATATGTAGTATAATATGTAGCAGAATATGTAATTAACTCCCTTAAAACTTACAACTTACTATTCTCATTAAGATTATACTTAGTTTAATTCTTAATATACAGTCATCATAGATGAAATATAGATAAAATAATACATTACACAAAATTAAATTATACATTTTCAGTAGTTACATATTGAAGCCATTGTGAAGGTGCTAGATTTTGAACTCATATCATTTTATCCTTAATTTAAAATTCGGTAGACTATAGTGAAATATACCAGTGAAATATAATATATCTCTGTTATCTCAGAGACACTTTCTATGAGATGAATGACTCTTTAAGTTTAAGCTTAAATTTGATTCAAAAAGCAGCACGATGGCATGGTAGTGTTTTATAAGTTTATAAAAGGGAGTAAATAAGTGTTAGAAATAAAAAAGGTTAGAAAACCCCCTGTTTTCTGACAAGTCTATGTATTCATAATTCTTACTACCCAGAAACCCAGCCACACTGCTTCAAGAGAAATAATGCTGTTGTAGCCACCTTAGCCTGATTTCTGAGTATTCAGAAATCACCATGCCACAGAAAGGAATGGACAAAAATTAATGTAGGAGACCAACAGGGGCATGGATAATTGTCAAGAAAAGCACTGTGGGCTGGGCTAAAGACCAAAAGAATCCAGGTGCTGGTGCAGATGAGGGTTATTATTTTTTATGAAGTGAGACAAAGTTATGGGACAAAAGCCAAGATGAGTGTTTTTTGGAGCTGAGCTGTTGAAGTAACACATGCTGAACTCAAATGGAAAATTACCCTGAAGACACTGTGAACAGACCCAGGAACTATAATAATAAGATCTATTTCATGAGCGTGACGATATATACCTTTTGCATATGCATGCTTTGTAGTTTTAGATGCATTATATGCATATAGAGATGAGTTGTTGATTTCTGACAGTTTCAAACCATTTAATTGTGTGATAATATTGGGAACTTCACCTCAAATCCAATCTCAACAACATAAAAATCTTGGCTGTGCAAACTCAATTTTCTATCCATCCTTTCACACTTTGGGTTAATATACACACAATTTTAGTACTCTTAGCTGACTTCATTACAGCTTTTATCTATGCCCTCTCCATCCTTTTGGAGATTTTGTTGAGACCTAAATTCAAGTCCTTCCACCACTACTTAGCTTGTGGCTATCTCAAAAGCTTGGGCAAAGTATGCTATGTCAGTGTCTGAATTCTTCAAGTAGGAATAGCAGTCATTTCCTGGGATACCAGTCTTCAAGATTAAAGCTATGTGAATTGTTGTGGTGAGACCCCCAATTTTATGAATGAACAACAATTATCTCATCAACTACTATTTGCTTTGTACTTTTGTTTCCATAACTCTTCACTGAAATGTGGGAGGGAGGTTTAATTAATTAGATATTGTCACAGTGGACCTCCTGGTTATAGAATTAAATCAGTCATGTTGAGGTAACTACCCAAACTGGTTATATCTCTGTCTCTGAGTACATAAAAGAGATTTCATAATTCAGCATGATCCTCTCTGCTCTTTCTTTAACTTAGTAATAGAGACAAAAACCATACATCATTGGAAAGCATCTACCTTCAGAATAGGATTAAACTGGCCTGGCTATATGGAAGAAATGTTTTAAATCTTAGCTTCCACATTCATTAGATCTGTCTTACAAGATATAAGAAAAGGGAAAATATATTTGAAAATGTGTGGGGCTGGGGAGATAGCTCAGGAGCACAAGTGCCTGCCTGCCAAGTGCAAGGTCCTGAGTTTGATCCTCGGTTACACCACCCACCACCACCAAAGAAAGAAGGAAAATATTTAGATTGTTGCCATGGATAACGTATCCAAGACAAATAGGCCATAAAAATTTAAAGACACTGCTTAAAGTCCATAGAAAAAGGAGGGAATCTCACCACTCTGCTCATTTTGGCTTGCAGAAGCACCATGGATGCATCGATTTCCACATTTGTGGAATTCTGGCTGGGACCTAGGGCGCTCGAGCACTGATCATCTGACATTTTGTTTTACTGTGATCCTGGGGGAAGGAAAAAATGGCACCATGCTACCCTTCACCCAAAACCTCTGTGACACGTGAACTTATTTGTGGAAAATAGCAATTGAATATGAATTACAGGCAAAACATTCTGCTTTGGCCTTATGCTGTTCCTAATTGGAATTTTCCATTGTCTATTTATTGAAGTTACAATGACTACAATTACTAGCCATGCCATATTTAGGGATCCACTAAAATTTCAAGGCAGAAGCTATGCACTACAGGGCGATATACTAATGGAAAAAGGGAATATGTTTCTGGTTCTCTGTTCAAATTCCTTGAGGACTATTATAATGCACAGTAAAAATTATTAGAGGGCTGGACAAAAAAAGAGAAATAGCTGCCTGGTCTCTCAAAAAAGCTTAATCCTTCAGGACAGCCAAAATTAGTGAGGAATAACACTTTTCCAGACAATAAGTTTTTCACAGAATAAATCATCAGCAAAATAAAGGTAAAAACAGAAGGACTCAGTCCCAGACATTATGTTTTGATTTAGTTATTGTGTCTATTGATTAATTAATGTAGCTACAAAAGGAATTTGTGAAAACTTAGGACCATTTCAAAGTGTCTCAATGAGAGAAATACTGGAAGGAATCTGAAATTACAGATACACTGCAGTCCCATAAAATGCTGGTGTCCAATCATCTTTGAGTATGTAAATTTTCTCTGGTGTTTTTCAATTCAGCTTCTTGTAGACTAAGCATCCTTTATGTGTAAGGATTATGAAGAGAGAGAGTACTTTATGAATTCAGGAACATTATGAGTAAACATGATAATGCAGATATCTTCTGGGGGCAAGAGATATTAGAAAAAGAAGAACATGAAGTCTTTTTAAATTATAATGGTTAGTATCTTACAATTTAGACTTCTTCACTAAGAAAGAACCTGAGAATGTTGCTAAAGTCAAAATGCATTATATGACATATTAAGTCAATTAGCAAAATAACGTAGATTTGAGAAAAATAAATACAAAGGTACCATAAATTTTCTGGGCAGAATATCATTGATTTCTAGATCCTAAATTCATCATAACGCTGTACTGCAATTCATTTTTGCAAGCAGTAAAGATAAAATTATTGTTCAACAATAATAGCATTTTATCTTACACTGTAAATCATGTACACCCTGGCAAACTTGATCTATTGGATGGAATGATTCAGCATGAAATTTAAACAGTTCAAACTATTTAAGTTTCTTGTGAAAGTAACAATGACTTTCTGGATTTGACTGTGATCCTAGTCTGTCTTTTATCTTAAATGTGTAAACCTCAAGTACTTTGCCTGACTGTGAAATGAGAAGAATGAAATTTTTGTTTGTATGGCAGATAAATAGAAGGCATAGAGTTATGATTTATTTGACAGAAATATTTCACTGATAAATTTTCTTTGAACACTGCCTAGTGTTGTAACATTATCAGACTTCTCCTTATCTAAAGAAAATTCCACCAGAGAAACAGTCAAAGTCTTCAGTGTGGTCTAATTTTTTTTGAAAGTGTCCCATTGTCATTTCTTATTATTTATTAAAAGTAACAAAAAAGGAAAGAAAAAAAAAGAATAACAAAAATAAAGTTCCCGAAGTTCAGAGACCCAATCCACAAACAAGCATCTGAGATGAATATACACTTCTCAGAAGAAGAAATAGAAACGGCAAGTTTGTACGTGGAGAATGTTCAACATCATTGGTCATCTGAGAAAGTCAAGTTAAAACAACACTGAGATTCCATCTCACCCCAGAAAGAATGGTTACGATTAAGAAGTCAGCCAATAACAGATGCTGGACAGGCTGTGAGGAAAAGGGAGACTTCTCCACTGGTGGTGGGAGTGAAAACTGGTACAATCGCTGTGGAAATGAGGGTGGAAGTTCCCTCAAAAGCTAGTCCCATGCAAGCCAGCTATTCTCCTCCTGGGTATTTTTCCAGAAGAACTGAGAATTTTATACCACAGCAATATATGTGCACCCACGTTTATAGCAGCGCAGTTTGTCATAGCTAAATCCTAGAAATAACCCAGCTGTCCATCAGCTGAAGAATGGGTAAATAAAATATGCTATTTTCTTAGAATAGAGTATTATTTAGCTATAAAACAGGATAAATTTGAATCTTTTGTCAGTAAATGTATGAACTAGAGAATATACTCTTAAGAAATAGATCAGCCCCGCATGTGCAAACAGGATTAAATCCTACTGTGAGAACTTGAAAAAGAAAAATAGAATCTGAAGGGTACAACAGACATTGTCAAAAGAGAATGAACTTTTGAAAGAGGAAAGAGTTACTGAGTTGAGAACAGGAGAGACAGCGGGGAAAGAGATGTATGTAAGCAGGATGGTTTGGACGACTGCACTGTGCATTTCGGGTGGTCTATGGAAAGAAGCAGTTAATGCTTTAATTTGTTTCATCTCCTTTTTAAATGTCTGGACATTTTGTCTTTTTAATTTATTATACATTTCTCTCTTCTTCCGACTTTACACTTATATATCTGGTAATATGAATAAACAACTGGCTGGAAGACAACACTATGTAGTATAACAAATACTGTGAAATTCATATTACCATAAATGAAACTCTGTATCACTTGTAATTTTTTCTGTTTGAATTACAATTTGCACTCTCTTTAAAAAATAAAAAAATTAAATATTCAGTGTGTTCTAGATTAAGTCAAATGCCACTGTTTTATCTAACTATGTAGGGTACAACTAGTACATTATGCTAGATTATGTAGGTTGTTATGTGTTTAAATTCTCAGGGCCCTGTTAATGCATTGATTTTTGTTAATGCATTTTTATGTTACCAGTCATAATTAATTATGCAATTTATTGGTAAACTGAGGCACTTTGAGAAGCAACTCAACGATGATTTATCATTTACTTATGAAGTTTTGTTTCTGTACACTATGATTTGAAAATAGATCATAAGTCTTTTTGATATTCTTGATAAATGTTCCATAGTTACCAACACAATAAAATGATAAAGATTAAAGGATTAGTGATGTATCTGAGAGTACTTAACAGCTAGGCCTTGAACAAGGTGTGTTAGAAAATTGATTCAAATATTACTGAAGTTCCAGAGGAAATAAGCAATAAGATATAGGTACAAAGCTTGTTACATAATTGAACTTACCTATGCAGAAGGTTCCATCATTAGTGATAAACTTGTCTTGGTTATTGCTGGATCTAAACCCTGGAGCACACATACAAAAATAACTCCCCACTGTGTTTGTGCAGTTAGCATTTTCACCACAGGACTGGGTTAAATTTCCACACTCATTGTCATCTGTGAACACAGCAATTTGAAATATATTTTATACAATTGCTAAGATTTTCTTGCATTTTTCCTTCAGTATTTGAGAATTTTTGAACTGTTAAGGAACAGTTCAACTTAAGGAAATATAATGTTCATTTCAAAGAAAAACCTAAAGAATTCACTTTAAATTCATGATGTACAATGCGTCATTGTCTTTATAATTGCAAAGAAAATAAGATCTTTCAACTAAAATCAATAAATGTTCTCAAATTTTTATGTAACTGAATTTTACAAATTTCAATATCTACAGGATCAATTATAAATTCATAATATTTCATAAACATTCAAAAATATAAGTAAAGAATAAAAAGTCAGCGATGAAAAATTTGCATTCTTTTATGCTCTGCTTCTGGTCATTTTTTTTGTTCTGTAGTCTTTATTCTTAAATGTATCTATTCACTATTATAATTTGTGTTATTTCTTTTCTGTGCATATCTATGTATCTGCACACATGCACATAATGACACTCATACACTCATACACAAATTAAATTATATCATGATCATGATCCTTATAGTCATTATGGCTTACCAGAAAATACATAGGTTCAGAAATTCTTTTTAAAAATCAGGAAGCATTTTTATATTATATATGTCAGGTAACTGAATTAGAAAATATATTCTCATAAGTGGTTACAATGGAATGGAGATTAAGAATCTTTTGAGTCAACATGAAATCTTCCTGGAGTTGAATCATGTTCCTCAAAAAGATAGCTTCAAGTCCTACTGCATTAG
The DNA here is from genome assembly GCA_004027025.1 of Myocastor coypus. Classification (NCBI taxonomy): domain Eukaryota; kingdom Metazoa; phylum Chordata; class Mammalia; order Rodentia; family Myocastoridae; genus Myocastor; species Myocastor coypus. Next base: position 49,433 of record PVJA010003187.1, read on the forward strand.
AGTTTGCCACAGTGGCCTTGTTTGGAAATAGGAGCTTGCAGATGTGATGAAATTATAGTGGGGCTATGCTGCATTAGGGTGAACCCTAATCCAACGGGACTCCTATAAAATTTGGAGATAGAGACACAGGTCAAGGCTATATGAAGGGAGAGGCTGAGACTCTGCTTCAGAAAAAGAATGTGGCCACAAGCTGAGGAATGTGAAGGAAAACTCTCAGTCCCTACAAAGCTAGGAAAGGTGAGAAAGATTTGTTCCTTAGGCCCTCAAAAGGGAGCATGGCCCCCGTCCACTTCTTGATTCTAGACTTTCAGCTTCCACAGCTCTGGGAGATTAAAGGACTATTGTTTTAAGCCATCAAGTTGTAGTAAGTTGTTATTGCAGCCGTAGGACTTAAAATGTTATGATAGACCTAAAACGTAATAAAGAAAAGGCGAGAAGGAAGGAAAGAAAAGTTAAAAATGTTGGACAAAATTATAGTCCTGAGAGTGATTGTGGCTTTTCTCAAACTACAGGAAGCTTAACTGGGGCACATGAGGAGAAAATGTAAAGGTTAGGTTTGGAAAATGCATTGAAAAAGTTGGTCAGATGAGATAAGTTGTGATTGAGTTTATACAAAACTCTGAAGGTTACTACTTGAGTAATAGATGGATGCATGTATTCAAGAATAAGAATATATATATATATATATATATATATATATATATATACATAGATATATATCAGAAATTAATCAGTCCTTAAAATTAACTGAGTAGCTCTTAAATTGAGCAAGAGCCACCTAACTCAAGCCTAAAGAAGAATGTTTTACTCACATAGGATTTGATTCAGTTATTTAGTTCCTCAAATATTTATGGAGTTTCTCAGTTCCCACATGTGAATATCTATAGTGGGAAGGAAGTAAAAATTAATCAAAAAGTCAGGATCTCTACCCTCCTGTCAGAGTTCACATTCTAAAGGCACGTTAGTGGAGAAGCATATAATTGAGTTTTTATTAAAATAAAAGTTTTCATTTATATCTCTAAATTTGACTCCCTTCATAGCATATTGGGAGAAGTTTATATTAAACTTTAAAAGAAATTATACTCTCAGATCAGTTATTGGTAATACAGAAAACGATGAGGACTATATCCCTTGTGCAATATAACTTCAAAAATTATATGCAAAAATGCAGAGAAAAAAGACTCACTAGGTTTGAGGAATTGGTCAAAATCCAAGAAAATGAAACACTTCGCGCTACCTGATCATATTTCTAAAAATAAATTAACATACCAATATGCTATTTAATTCCCACACAGTTTTACCAGTCTAGGGTAACCTATTAAAAGTCAGGTAATATTTGACATTGGTGTTTGTGTGTCTCCCTCCTGTAGTTTTGGGCTCTGGCCTCTTAGCTTGCTTATCAAGAATTTGGAAATTAAAAAAAAAATCTTTATCTTCCCATCTCCTGGACTGGATATCCAATATGGTCCTACTATTCCCTAATGGTCATCCATAAATCTTGTTCAGTAACATACCATTTATCTGAAAGTAACTTCCTCTCTTCCCTCAAGACAGTAGAGAGATAGGCAAGAAACTATCTTTGGGAAGTAAGTAATATATAAATATGAATTATTTAAATAACCTTAAATTTGGCAGTGTCCAGATTGTTAATAATTAATCTTCAAGGAGAAAATTCCTTTATGTAGATATAATTTGGAAAAATAAAAATCTGATCCTTTTGTGGTCCTTTTGCTTATGTTCAAATCGACTAACCAGTCAAACTAGTTGTTCTGTGTAACTCAACATTTAATATTTCTTGTGCAACGAATGATCAAAATCTATTTAGATTAAGAGATGGTTTGAAGCCACAGTGTAATACAGTGAACATTGAGATAAGTTTTAAAATGTTATTGAAAACTGTTAATAGGGAGAAGTATTTAGCATCTTATCATCAGCACTTCTTGCTGGTCACCTCCAGCAAACTGAGTACAAGAATAGGAACAAATGACAAAGGGCCATGCATAGCTCTTAACCTAATGGGATCCATGGAAGTTGGGAAAGACATATGAATACTGCAATTAGTACAGTGTAATACATGCAGCAACTAAAAAAGAGTATTTAGTGGTTTAGAGGGAACTCTTTATGGGGTCATTTTAAGTACAAAAGATAATTTCAGAGATGGTTGAGCTGGGCATTTCACTAAAATGAAGAGTTCAGGCAAAAGAAAGACACCCTGACAATACAGTCAGGTGAAGAAAAGAAAAATATTGTCTCCCAGTTTCTTAAAATATCTAGAGGCCTACAGGAGCAGCACAATGTAGAGGAAAATTCTACTGTTGAACACCGACTGGGGAGTACAGGCTCTAGATAAAAGGCTCTGTTAAGATTGAGAAAATACATGGCAAGAATCTGGAAATACTGTTAGTGGGTTCAAGGATGGCTATCGATAGATTATACCTAATAAAAACACGATTGGATCCGAGTTTCTAAATAATTTTAGAAGTAGCAGTGAAACTAGCTAAGATACAGATCGATCTGGTGGAACACGATAAGACTTGGAGAATTAACTAAAGCAGAGGCAAGAAGAAAGAAACAGGCGATGCTTCAGAAGTACTATTGTTAAAAATTAATGATCTGGGGAAGAGAGAGAAAGCAGATGGTATGGGCGATAGTTCAGTTCAATTCGTTATATTATTTTCACTTTTGTCCATTGAGATCTTTTTCATAATAAAATAACACATAAGATGATATCACTGGATCTCGGAGATGAATTGGATACTGGAGTTGGCTGGAGGATGAAAGATACAGAAATGGCCTAGAGAGTCCAGCTGGGAGGTGTTTGGTACATAAGTTGACCCATTTACCAGGAGTGGGAGGAGCAGAGACACAAGTAGGTTTTGCAAGACGAGATAGCTAGTTACTTTTCGGCATGGAGCGTGGTGAGACGCAGAATATTCCGATAGGAGGAGGAACAGGCAGATAGCCAAAGAGCGGTAGGTTCTGCATCCCTGAGGGAGAGCTAAGGACTCCCTTCTTCACTTCCACAGGCAGTCAGATTCAAGAACCTGGTACTTCATGCAAATGGAAGCCTGTTCTTCTCTTTAATATTTAGCTTCAGATGGAACAGATTTTCTTCTCTTGGCTTTTATTTCATCCTTTAATTAAATGTACTTGTGAGCATTTTTACACTACCACCCCCCCCCCCTTTTTGTCTTTCTGGTTTTGCGCTTCTTTGCTTAGTTATTAAGTAAGTGATAACATCTAGAGAAGGTAAGATAAAGAAAGGTCTGGAGTGACTCTTCTCCTACTTTTGATTTCAGCACTGATCAAAAGTCCTTCAGAGTTCAGCACAGGTGAGGTTTGAAATTACAAAACTAACAAGTGATAGCAAACCTAAACAGAGAGGATGCTCATCTCAGAGGAGTGAGGCAGCTTATCTGCTTTAGGCACTGGGCCAAGTCCCGCCTTCTTATGTTTAATCTATTTCCTCCCAATGTATTTCCCTTTTTCATTTTTTTTTTTTCAGAGACAGATGTTTCACTGTAGCTAGAGAAGCTGTATTTGGAGACGTCCTTAGTCTTTAAAAGATCTTTTCATATTTGAAACCAGTCTAAGGGTACTAGGTACTTGAATTCAGTAAAATAATCCAATATAGTCCAATAGTCCATAATAGTAATGGGTTGGTTATAAGCAGAACTGGCAATTGTCAGAAGTTGTTGACCTGAGCCTTTTGTCGTATGAATATGACATGGCTTTTTGTACTTTGTGGTTATACTTTTCTGCTGGATGATTAAGACTAAGTTAAAGCAAGAACTATATAACTAAAAATGTAACTTTTGTATTTGACAAGGTCAGTCAAATCCCCTCAGGATTTACCCTGGAACCATGTATAGCACTTTGAATAAAGGACAGCTTTGTTGTGAAAAGAAAAAAGAAAGGGGGAAGGGAGAAAATATATGTATACACAAGAGAGTTAGGATAGATATACAGCTAATTTTTCTTAGTTCACTGAGAATAAAAGTTTGTACTAACATTGTTTAGACAAGATATCGTGTCTACATCTTGTCCTCTGAATAACTACTATGAAGACAGTATGCAATGCATTAGTTATTGTAAACGTCCTACTAACCTGTTCTGAAATTGTTTTATGAAAAAAAGAAGGAAAGTACAAAACTGACTGAGGTGTCCTTAATACTGTCTCCCAGTACATTTTGACCATTTCTGTGCTTGTGGTTAGCTATCTGCTTAGTTATCTCAGGTCAACAACTGGATCAGACACAACACTTGCACCTCCTAAAGAACAAATGGAAGGAGTTTTTAAGTACTTTGCTAAATAATGCATTTAAATTACTTAACAATTGTAGAACATGGTGATTGACACTGTTTTCACTTTATTTGCTAGGAAAATGAATCTTGAAATCTTGGATGAGCAGTAAGGTAGAGACAGAATCTGGAGAACAGTTTTCATAATTAAATTGCTTAGTTCCAAAGACAAGTTACTTTGTTTTCCTATGTTGTAGAGTGAAGTTTATCATGAAATATGTCCCAAATTAAGACAAAAATAGTGAGCATCTAATTCTCTCAATACAAGAGTGACATGAAGTATCACTTAGTAGTGGTCCCTTTTCACATAAAAAATCATAGGATTGCATTGTTCTCTGCTCATAATAAGACAGACTTTTTTACTTCCCAGTTTTATAAAACCTGAGTGTTATGTCTGAATGTGATTTTAATTTGTATTCTTTCTTGATGTACTGACTAAAGATTAGAAAAAAACGTTTTAGGACTAAAATGTCACCTTCTCTTTTCCTAACACTTGAGACATTGGTGACCGGAGACATTATTTGCTGAAATTGATTAACAACTTGAAAACCATGGATTTTTAACAGCACCATCACTCTTGGACACATTTTCCCTCCGGAAATGATTGCCAAGATTGCTCAGAACATTTGAACACAAAAATGACTACAACCACTATGTGATTCCTTGTGAAACAGGCCCTCCGTGCCCAAGGTGGGGCAGTGCGAAGCCCTCCTCCCAGGGCTGCCTGTTGGACTCGTTTGTTTTCAGCAGCCCTGGATACCCTCTTCCTATACCCAATACACCAATGAGCTTAGAAAAATCATCACTGGCCTCCACAATTTTATACTTCTTAGGGTTTGTAATTTTCTGGTGAATACCGGAGCAAAGAGAGAAGAGATGGAGAAAGCGAGGGTCAGCAGAATGAGAGGGAGAAAAGAGAGCCACAGTAAAACCAGAATGGGTTCAATCAGTTAAGAGAAGCCACAGAGCTACTGCTTCTGAACTGGAACTGGTGTTGGGACATGCTCTATAAAGGCAAGGAAAAGCATAAAGGAAGGGTGCGGAATCATATTTCCGTTTGCCCCTAGGCATTTCTTTTTCACTTGAATCCTTCAGTGCAGTAAAAATACAAATATACCTGTATATCCTATGCCACTGCACGGATCTTTTTCACATATGCAGAATTCTTATTAAGATAGACAAAAGCATAAATCCAGTACTGAAAACATTATTTCTCACTTTTTCGGTCATTGATTATTAAATGCATATTGTAAACTGATTTGTCTTTAAGAAATCAAGTTCTTTAAAGGTCAAAGATGAGAGTGAAAATGCTACAATGATCATAGTTAAGAAGAGTTACATGCGAATACTGTATTTACACTGGGTTCTTATTCTTAGTTCTAAGTTCTTTAGCAGGAATATGTTTAAATCCTTTCAAGTATAGATAATATTCTGTATTTTTGGAAAGGAAAATATGCTTTGGGCAGGATCACATTTCTAAAAAGGAGGGATAAGCTAGGTGGGAGCAAACAATATAGACAGCATTGTTTCTGTGGCTAATTTCACAATTACTGTTTGAGTGAAATGTAGCACTTAAGAAAGTGTTCTCCTTTTGTTCTAATCTTGCTTTTTTGCCTTCTTTCGTCAGAATTATTAATATGCACATATTATATAAGCAAGAAAAACAATTTAAGTAGAGAAGGCAATTGGAAGAGAAAACGTCTTCATTTCTACACAATAGAAATCACTGTGTAGCTCACTGGACACAGAGCTGAGACAAAATCTTGACACATGGACTTCAAACTTTGAATTAGTGATTCTAACGTTTTCCATTCTTTTGTATCTATCAAGTGTAATAGGGAAGTTGAGTAATACTTTTATAGCTTCTCTGAGATTTAAGTGATAGTTATGAAGTTGTTTTTTTGGAAACTAGTCTTACTGACTTCTTTTTCCCTAACTGTTGAAGTGATAAAAGTTCAGTGGGACAAAAATCAAACCATTGATAAATAATTGTTACAAGATCTCAGCTGCAAAAAACCTTCTAGTTCATAAGGAAAAGATGACTAATTACCAGATTCTAACAGTACTGAAAGTGGGATAACATGCACAAGCCACTGGTAACATGACGGAATCCCTATAGCTTCCTCATTGGCTAAGGAACGCTTTTATTTCATTAAGTTGGAAGATATTTTTGAAGGATCAAATATAGATTCTTATGCATTATATATAAAGCAAATGTTCAAGACAGCATTCTAACCAAATAACAATGAATTCAGAAGACAGACTTCTACAGAAGGAATGAATGATTAAATTGAACTGGATAAGAATGGCAAGCCCATCATAGGTAAGTGTATGCGGAGAATAGCCATACGATTATGATTACATAATACAAACGTTCCTCCTTTCTGCAGAGGCTATGTTCTAGAATCCCACTGGGCATGTAAACCTATGATAGTACTGAACATTGGGTGCACTGTTTTTCCTGTACGTACCTCTGCTGACAAAGCTCATAAGTTAGATACTGTAAGAGATTAACATCAATAGCTAGAAGCAAAATATAATTATACTACCATGGTGTGACAAAAATTATATGAAGGTTATCTCAAGATATTCAGTATCCTGGAGACAGTAGCCACCTCATAATGAGACAATACTGTTCATGAGCCTAAGATTTGTTTTTCTTAGTTGAGAACCTTTACATTTTCATTTCAAGGAAATTCCTTACAACTTCTCTTGCATGGATCTGAATTCCCAGAATCAATACTTTTGTGCTTTCGGACTAATAGAAAGTAAAATAAAAGTTACTTGAAAGTAGTTTTATTTATTTTCTTGTTGATTTATATGAGCCTTTAAAAATTATCAACTGTTGCCTCTCCTAACATGATAGATGTTTTCAAATTTATAATTCTCTTAAACTTTATGTAGTTATATAGTTTATATTGTTTTCTTGTTTGCCTTAAAGTTCCAGGGGTCTTTTTACAGTCACAGAGCACCTCCTTTGCCTGTTTTGGTTTTGATCTTTTATCACAAACATAAAATATTCCTGCCCCTAAGGTTATAAAAAATGCTTACTGGTACTTTGAAAATGAACTTTGTTTTGTTTCCAACAATAAAATTATTTAAATTGCAAGAAATTTATTTCAATATAAATTGCGAAGTAGGAATTCAACCAATTTTCCTAGAAAGAGCAGCTGTTTCATTATCATTTATTGAATCATCTATTTTTTCATCCATTTGAAGTGTTATTTTTTATATTGAAAATAAAGGAATACACTTGGAGCTGGAGCTGTTTCTGAAATCTTTCTCTTTTTGTTTTTGGGATGGGTTTTCTATATCCCCATCACTACCTGTCTGATTTAATCATTACTGAATCCTTGTTTCTAGAATTTTTAAAAAATGATATAAATTATGGGAGGCTTCATCAACATAGTAAAATATTTTGGAAAATAACTCTATCTGCTCTACATTTACTCTGTGTCTACAGATTCACTCATGCAAGTGCGATGCACCTCCTCCAGTGAATCTTAAACCTGGACGCACGTGCTTTCTACGCTGTACACTAGTATTTCTTGGAGCAGCCTATCCTCACATGGTACAGTGTCATGACACCACACGGCCTTGTGGAATTTGTTATTATGACCTTCCTTCTATTTGTTACAGCTGAGAGTAATCAATGTGTTGAAGCACAAAAACAACCAGAACTTTGTCTTTATTTTTTAAAATTTAAAGTAAAGATTTACTTCTCTCTTTTTGTCTGAAGTGTACAGCACCGTCTCAGCATGACTTCTGAGCACTCACACTAAGCTCCAACGGGGGCGGTCTTCTGCCTCGGCCCCTTCTTCCTGAACTCTGTACCAACTTCAACACTCAAACACATTTTATGATCCATACATGGAGATCTGAATGTGTTTATATTAGGACAAGAAGTGACGAGAAACTCACAGTTTATTCCTCTGTATGCTAATAGGTACATTTTTGTATCTAGTCTCTATATGGAAAACAGGTTGGCTTAGTATTCAGGTATTTGCTATTTTATTTTCAGTATGACAAGAGGTTAAGATTTATTTTTCATATCTGTCAATCTAATTTTTTTCTCTTATTTTTTAAATATTTTAAGCTAAAATAGGTTGCCCTGTGATTATTTTGCATAGTACATAATATAGAACAGCTCTGCTGACCACAGTGAATTAAATTAGATATCAACAGGGTAAACTGCAACATAATATTTAAATTAAAATTAATATTTGAGAATGAAACAACATAGAACTAAATATCTTTCTAGGTGATGCATAAGACAAGAAATGATAAGTCGTAATGAAATGCGATATCTTTGGAAAATAGAAATGAGTCTACAATTTACAGAAGAAAATAGAAACAACTAATCGTTCTTTAGACAAACAGACAAAAATAATTTACAAATAATCTAAATGAAAATGCAAGGACAATTAAAAGCTAAAATGGTCAAGGTTCATTTAAAAATGACAAACTTTTACACTTTGGTATTTGTTACTTTGTGACTAAATAAATAGTCCATCTGGGTATGATACACTCCTACATTGCATAGTATGATTTGCCAGTAAAACTGATTTAAAGCAGAATGAGTTATAAAACAGAAAAAGCAAAGACATGAATGCCATGCTTAATACCTTAATCTAGGCATGCCCCTACCCTTCCCTTTGTATACTTTTGTATATCTTCTTCCACATCAGTGTGAGAACAGTGGAATTGGTGGGATGTCTTGTTTCATGGCAATATATATATATATATATATATATATATATATATATATATATATATATGTTTATCAGCAAATCACTTACAGATGCAGGAAAAGTCAATATGTACATGCTTTTGTTCTTTTCTCCAGGATTCATGTTATTATTATTAAATGTTATTTTAACACTTTAGCTTCTTGTGATTCTATATAAAATATGGTAATTTTAAAGAATATTGAACTAGTCAGTAGGACTCCAGTACTAAAATATCCTTCTTACAGAAGAATGAGCACCATCATGTCAAGAGACCTAAAGTGCCATGTTTTTCTCCTCATGAATTCTTCCTATAGGTATTAATTTTGAGATGCATGAATCTGACAAAATATACCAAAATATTCCTGCAAGTAGTACATTAAGAATAAATGAGAAGGTACACACCCCTTAAAACAGTTTGAATTCTCAAGAAATGCAGTTACTGAAGGTAGCATTTTGAGGAATACTGCTGAATTTTACACCATGTTTATTTTATTTTATTTTATTTTTTTGTCTTTTTGAGACAGGGTCTCGCTATGCAGTTGAAGCTGGCCTTGAGCTAACTTTTGTATCCCAGGCTGGCCTCAAACTCACACCAATCCTCCTGCCTCAGCCTCCCAAGTGCTGGGATTACAGGCGTGCGCCACCACGCCTGGCTAAACCATGTCTATTGTTTAGGATATATGCTGCTGATATGAGCACAATATTTATTATTTAATAGATGAAAAATTCTGAAAAACAAAGATAATTATCCTTCTATGTAGAATTATTATCAAATATGATAGTTAACATTTACTTTTCTCCCAACTATAAGTGTTTGGAACATACTACAAATATACCAATAGACACAGTTTCCTTCTCTTGAAAGAATAATTATGTCCCTGGCATTGTTACCACACAATCTAACAAAATTATTGTGGGTCCCACATTATATAGATGGCAGGGATAATAGGACCTGAGAAGTGGCATAAGGAAATTGGAGATAGTTTTACGTCTTCCACTTTGCTGTGTGCATCATAGAGTGACAGTGGCAAAGTTTTTAAATAGTCTTTCAGTGAACTCAATGTTTATGTACACCGCCTGCCACACCATTGAATTTGCATGATGAAATCTGAACGTGCACAAAGAGAAGTATTAGGTTGGCAGTACATTGGCAGTGGAATGAGATCTGTGCCTTTGTAAGTGGGGCCCTGAGAGCCCCTCTGTCCCTTTTTTTTTAACCTACATTTGAGTGTTCATTGAGATGACATTAGAAAGCAGATACTCAGAAGACCAATCAATGATTTATTCTGACAATTCCTAGCCCACTGTTTACAAGCTAACCAGCTTATAGTATTTGCTTGCAGCAGCTAGAATGTACTAAAACCTCCAGTAAGAAGTGCATCTCCTGCACACATAGATGGATGGATGCATAAATAATTGAGGTCACTTTCTCATTTAAACATCTTCCATCACTTATTGTGTGCTTTCTTATTTTTTATTTTATCCTATTTCAGTACAATTCAAAATGCTACTCATAATCCAACACATGGACTACATGAAGCCTTAATGGGTTTAAGCTTCATTGGAACCAGCACAGAGCAGCCCAGGTCACTATGCTGGTGTGACCTGCAGAGTCACCATTTGGTGATGACCTCTGTGTGGCAAATGTCAGGCAGTGCAGTCCAGTGGCTCTCACCACCCTGGAGCAGGACTTCATGGCCTTCCACAGACTGACAGTTAGCATGGGGCACCCATTAAGTGTGAGGAAACTGTTCCTCTGGGTGTGGGTGCAGTTTTGCAGGCATGAGATGAGGTGAACGTGGAGAGCCCTGCATCTCTGCTCAGGACCACAGCATTACCGCCTTATGGTACGTGGCTTGGAAAGCGGAGAGTGGCAGGATTTCAGGCTCTAACCCCCTAAAGTTTCTGTGTCTCTTACTGTGCCTCAGTGTGGGGTTCTTTCCCTTAAAGATCGCCTTCATTCTCAAGGGTAGAGCATCATCGCCAGGATATGCCTACATTTCTTTGTATTCTTGATTTCTCCCCATATTTCAATTCAGCTGCATACTTGAATTACTACATACTTCCATGTATCGCTTGAACCATCTTCATCTCGTTTGCTCTCCCACATTCTTTGTACGCACGCCATGACTTCTCCCGCCCTCCCATAGACCTATATCAAAGACATCATTCTCCTTTCTGTCTTTTCCATTCAAGCAGAAACTTACCTTGGCAACATCAGGAAAACATCTGTTCTTAAGAAACTTCCCATAAATTATCAAACATTTTTTTAAATGACAGCAAAATGTCAGATTTAGTTTTTTCCCCTGGCAGTGTATATATAGAAAAATATAGTTTTTGTTTAAAGAAAATACAGAATTTTGACCATAATGGCTTTTCCATTGCACTCTTTATATGATGCTCTTTTAAATTCAATAAATGCCTTACTACATGCAGTGGAGAGTAATAATGATGAGGATGTGTTTAGGTTCTGCAGCTATGTCAGATGAGTCAGATAAGAACCAATTACTATAAAGTACAATTCCAGGCTACTTGGAGAAAAATATCTGTGATTATTTGCCATTTCTAAAGAAAGTTTCATATGCCAAACTATGACATGTAAAATATCTTCTATTTCCTTATTGCAGTAGTAAATTGGTTAACTCTATACATTGGTCTCCTGTTTCAAACTATGAGATTCTCATGGAGAAACATCCTCAAGTATGGGCATTCATAGTTTTTGAGTAGGTGGACACAGGGCACAGTCAGATACATGACATAATTCCTTTTCAGTGGTAACTGTGGGTTGGATTTTCTTGCAGTCAGAACTGAGGATCAAGCATTCATTACTGATAAGCTGTTTAAAACTTGCTATGGGAATTTTTGGAGACACAGAGCATTCTATCACTCATATGAAAAAATTATGCAACTCAAAAACCAATCCAAAATTTATATTCCTTTGGTGCTGGCTCTGCCCCTAGGTGTGCCTAGCTGGCCACCAAGACAGAGTGTGGTGGCACACACCTGCAATCCCAGAGAGACCCTGTGCGCCGGGATATATATATATATATATATATATATATATATATATATATATTCTTTTTTAATCTCCCCTGCCCTTCTTGATTTTCCTATGAACCTCAAATTCTTCTGAACCCAGGAAGGAGCTAGTAAAGCCTGCCCAGAGAAAATTCATGCTCCAAGGGGTGGTCAGGATTGTCTTTGTCTGCCTTTTGAAGTCTAAGGAAACATTTTATTGATTTTTTGTATATTTTGGGTCTAATTTTAGATTACAGAAAATGAAATTTGGGTTCTCAATTCCAAACTGTAATACTAGCAGAGTGAACTATCACAGTTGTTTTTAAGCCAAATCCATTTTATCCTAAAGCATGTCCCGAAACTATTATCATTTATGTCTTGCTGGTCAAAAATCATCAAACATTTGACATTTTAACATGATTTATTCAAGAAATATGGTGAAACTAGTCATGCATAAATTCAAGACCCTAAGAAATAACTAAGGCATTTAAAGAAACATTGTTTCATGGGCCATATAATCACATATGAGTATTTTAGTTCATATATTTAGAAACTACTCACAATGAAAAGATACTAATTTCTAACAGTTGAACTGCAAATGGTATTGTGTCTAATCAAATGTCAGGCCCAACACAACTGCCTTAATGGCCAATTAGAAAGTGTTTTCCTCCACTCATTTTTCACACTAAACAACTGATACTGAACTACATAAAAAAGGTTGGACTAACAGCACAGACCCTGGAAAAAAAGACATGTTATTTCTTTGTCTCTGGTCAGAGTATTCCTGACATTTCCCTGTGATCCTCTACATGTCCTCAATAAAGCCTTCTTAAACAAAACAAAACAAAAAAACAAAACAAAATAAAAAAGAAAACCCCAAAACATGATGCTTTATTTTCTGGACCAGTGATCTAATCCAGTACAAGATAGTAAAACCCATTTCACAACTTGAGATACGAATATATAAGAGTAATGAAAACTGACTCAGAAACTGTCCGACTTGAAGATGAATGCTCAAGATCAGAGAGATCCTGATATGACTGCAAAATGTGCATTTTTTTTATTGCTCTAGTGCTTTTCTGGCTCAGAGTATGTACTTTCTGCAATTTTCTTTCTTTTTTTTTTTTTAGATTTAGTAACCATCTTCTCCGACCTGCCACTGAAGTCTTAGCTGTATCTCATTTTTATTTCAGATGCTGTTTTTGATCAAATTACAAAGCAGAAAAGATGTGTGATAGTCTTAGAATTAAGTTGTTTACTTTCCATCTATGATGCTAAAGGGAGTGAAAACAGCCAGGACAACTGGGCAGTTGGGATTATTGTTAACGGCGTCACTTCAAAAACCTAATAAAATTGTTCCATTGGAGTCCTTTCATCTGATAATGTTTCATCGATCATCATAGTGAAACCTGGCTGTGTCACACAGTAATTGCAAACCTGCGCGCTAAAGGGTGTCTCCCGGTCCTCAGTCCCCTTATCTTTACACTGGCAAATGGCGATAGCCAATTTAGTAGTTAAGATTGTGTTAAACTCATCAAAATACGATATGTTTTTTTTTTTTTTTTTGCTTCTATGATGTTTTCTATTATGGAATCAAAGTGTTTTCCTGCAAATCCGCATTTGAAGTGGCTGCAACAGCAGCTAGCTATGTCTCATGGCTTTTTGGGCAGACTGAGGACTGAACACAAGCACTGCCCTGCCTGCCTCAGTGACTTGCACTGGACACTTGCAGGAGGAAGGATATATAGTCACAGAGTGGCTCTGCTTCTGGCTGTGTTAGAAAGTACGGAGACTTTCAGTTGGGCAGATAAGCCTCAGTCCTGGATTTATTTACCATCAATTATTTCTTATTATGAGCAAGCCATTTACTTCTATTTTGTGTCCTTTTTTTTTTTTTTTTTCCACTTACTCAGTTATGATACTAAAATTGCAGTTTTAAATTTCTGTGGATTATTTTCTGCAATAAATAATGTAGGGGCTATAAATAGACATGAATAAATATGAGAGCAAAGGTAAAATATTTCGGCATTTAAATTCTTAAACATAACAATTTGCTTAATTTATAATATAGAAATCAACTTCACAGTTATGATTATCTGATTTAGAGTTCTAGTAAAGTGGAAATACACATTTTAGGAGAGAAATGTAAAATATAAAAACTATTTAAAAAATTTTAAGAATAATCACAGTTAAGTTAGACCCAATGTAAACAATCTATGTAATATTTTGTTAAAAAATAAAAGATAGGTTAAAATTTAGCTAATTACTGAATTTTAAATACACTAGAAAAAATATTTGAAACAATAACTTCTTGTGCTTCCTTGTTTATAACATGGAAGCCTTTCAGGTTAACAGAAAGATTATAATATAGAACAACATGCTAGCATTTTCGTTTTTTTTTTTTTTTTTTGTCTTTTTGAGACAGGGTCTCGCTATGCAGTTGAGGCTGGTCCTGCACTCACTTTTGTAGCCCAGGCTGGTCTCGAACTCGCACCAATCCTCCTGCCTCAGCCTCCCGAGTGCTGGGATTACAGGCGTGAGCCACCACGCCTGGCTAGCATTTTCGTTTTGATACAGTCTTGCTATGTATTCCGTGAACACACAAGGTAGCCCAGGTTAGCCAGGAACTCAGAGCAAGTCTCCTGCCTCAGCCTCCCAACTGCTGAGATTATAGGTGTGTACCACCACCCCTGCCTAATATGCTGTCTTGGTTACTCTTTTCCCATTGCTGGGCCAAATATTTGACACCCAAAATGAAGGAAGGAAAGGGTTATTTAGCTCACAGTTACTAGAGGTTTCAGTCCATACTCAACTGGCTCCAAGGCAGAGAGGCACAGGGCAGAGAGCAACCTTTCATGGTGCAGCCAAGAGCAGAGAACAAAGGGGAGGAGTAACAGCAGCAATGGCTGCAGAGAGGAAGTCAGTCTCCCTGAAGGTGCATTCAGGCTGTCCACCCCAGGCTGTGTGTAGCGCTCACACCCATAATTGCAGTGGATCCTGAGTTAATCACAAACTCTCTTAGTCTGTCTGTCCCTAGACTACAAGAGGCTTTGAGGGGACAACTAGACCCAAACCATAACACATGCTGATATTGTAGTTGTACAATAGTCTCTCGCTTTTTTACTGTTGCACTTTCATGGACTCATTGTTTCACAGATTTTCAAAAAACAATCATCTGAATTTTTTCTCATGGATTTTTCTCCATATTGAGGGATTTTGTACTACAGTAGAGTACGCTATGTTGTTAAAATTACTTAGGTTTACAAGTTTAGAAAATGGCTAAGAATATTGGAAATGTTTTGTAAAGTGTGGGAAAGGTTTGTAGGAGTATAGAGGGTTTATAACATCTTAAAATTATATATATATATATATATATATATATATATATATATATATATATACTAAAATAAATATGTCACTACTTTGTTGATTTTCACTTACCATGCGGGTGTCTAGAATGTAACCTCTGCGAAAAGTGAGGGACCACTGTTTTCCTAGGAATAAACTAAACAGTTGAGTGGTACTTCAAGAAATTTTGTTTTCTTTTCTCAGAATTCATTAATTCTGTAGCAAGTAATACAATTATTTACTGAGAAGATATTAGCTACAGTCTTCCTTTAAACAACCTGTCTCAAAGACCAATAGCCAGAAAGAGCAAGAGATCACCAGCTCTACCATATCCATTTCATCGCATCTGTCTACAATTACACAAGCTAATATCAACTGAGCAGTCCTGGGTGAGCAAAACTCATCATTTCATTATTTAAATAAAAACCCTGAAATGTGGAAAACACTGAAAACGTGGTATTTTACATAGGAAAATACTGAAGGCAGGGAGACAAAAGCAATTCACTGGGGGTGTCAGGGCCAGCCTTTAACTCTGACTGCTGAGTCAACACTGGAGAATGCTAGCGCAGGTTTACAACATTCCAAATAACATAGATGGTGGTCTAGCAGTGTTCTTCAAAGGAAAGTAAGTCTTACTTCATTTTACTAGTGATGATAGCAGAAAACCCAAACCAAGCAAATAGCTCCAAAAAAAAAAAAAAAAAAAAAAAGGATGCTGTTCAGTATTTTGGTTGAGAGCAACCTTTGTTGGTTCGGGAAACCTGGAGTGTGACTTAGTCAAACTTACTTTCTTATCTGTCCCCAAGATTGAATGAATGACCCCTGCTTTTAGAATTATTTTAAGAATTTAAAGGAGTCATCCTCAGGTAGTACCTAGCCCTACACGAGTGCTGTTCAGGTCGTATATATAAAGTAGGCCAACCTTTGAACAACAGTTTGAGGAAAGTAATATTTGTTTTCAATTTACTGCTTGAATTATGGATTTTGACTTCTGTTTATATGCAATGCATATTTGTCAGCATGCTATGTCATAGTAATGAAAATTCTGACTAGAATTTACATCAATATGTGTACTTAGGACTAACATTTATGGGGGAATCTTCATTAAGGCAGCAAATGGATATTTACATGTTATTGTACGACTCTAAATGTAAAATTAATAGGATTCGTAAATCTTATGATTTGCATGACTTTTTACTATTTAATTAAAACAAATAGAAATGATGAATGTATAAAAATGAATAAAATTCAACATGATAGGAGCATCCATTAAAAATAGGCAATAGTTTTATTTCTTTGAAAACATTATTTATTGAACTAGAAAGTACCAATGCTGGGAAACCAAAATAAATAAATAAACAAACAAAAACTAATGATTTGAAGACATAGAAAATAACACTGGCTCACTGATAGAGGTAACCTGTGTACTGCCAAAGCTTTCTTAAATTCTTTGTAATTCTGTTTTCTCATTTTGCAATGACTCTGTTTTCTAATTCATTTCTCAAATTATGAGGCCTTTCCCACAATTCTGTGGTGAGGACATACATTTGCGTAGGTTCTCAGCAGATGTTCTCCCGCACCACAGCAGAGCTCCATCTGTTGCTGCTGCCTTTTGCAGTCTAGACCAAAGGAGTGCGTGGCGTGAGGATGAGACTGGTGGCAGGCGGACTCCGTCCTCCCAGCGCAGGCCTCTCGGCTGCGAGCAGCAGGCCGAGCTGGCTGGCACTGCACATGTTTCTATAGTTTTAAAAGCCAGACAGGTGGTAGCCTTAGGTTTTAGCATTTGCATTTTTTCTCAAATATCATTTCCTCTGCTCTATTTCTTTGTTTTTCTTCTCAATTTAGTCCTTTTTGCTTTAGGTGTGATTTCAAAACATTGTACAAAATAAGTTCTTAATTTTGGTTTGTCTTGTAGAGTTAACCCAGAAACCATTTTTATTGTGAAATTTGTATACTTGCTAAGTGAGTTTATATCAGCACCATATAACAGGGCAATATTTAACTCTGTTCTACACACACACGTATTCATATATATATAAATAAGGATATATATATCCTTATTTATACATATGCAGTGCCAATAAAAACATGTATGAACATTATGCAAATATATACATATAGTTTTTAGATAATGTTCCACTTATAATTAAAAATATTTTAAAACATCTCATATGTTTAAAAAGTTTAAAATATATTAAGACTATAGTATACTTAGGACATAAAATAAAAGATACTCTTGGAAAGAGTATAATATGGTAAAATATGGTTTAATAGTATAATATATCCAAGTGATTTAAGACATGTTTCATATAAAATTGTCAAATGTGTGTGGCGAGATAGCTCAGCAGACTAAGCCCCTGCTCCACGGTTCAATGCCCTGCACCACACATCACACCAGCCCCGCCCCCAGGGAGGGCTGAGCAGGACACCGAGTCCAGGCGGGGTGGCACACGCCTGTACTCCCAGTGCTGGGGAAGCTGGAAGCAGGTCGGATCATGAGTCTGAGCTGCATAGTGAGACTGTGTAACATCCAAATACATTCCAAAAAATAAATAAAGCAAACATTGCTAAATGTGAATAGAAATAAGTAAAGAAGAATATGTACATATGTGAACACATCTGTACGTGTGTATGAACATATATGACATATTTATCCAACAATGTACAATATAGAGCATATTTTTCAACAAATTTGCCTCTTACAATATTGATGGCAAACTGATCTGTGTTTTTTTTTCTATTTTCTAATTTCTTATTTATTTGGTACAGGGTCTCATTATGCAGTTTGGACTCATAGTGTCCCACCTGTCTCAGCTTCCCCAGTGCTGGGATTACAGGCGTGTGTCACCATAGCCGGCTTTGGAGTGGCACGCATGAGGTACTGGAGATCAAACTCGGGTACTCGTGCTTTCCAGGCAGGTGCTTTAGACCACTGAACTATCTACCCTGTGCCCGACCTGTATTTTCTCTTTCTCCATTTATGAAAACTTTTCAATTCAACACTGATGTTAAAGCATTTCTGTGTTTTTTAATATTGCTTTTCTCATCTGCAGTTATGTTCTATGATTCTTCTTTCCAACAATTCTAGCAAGAATGCTCACTATTTTTAAAAGAATAAATTGAAGATTAGAGCAACTGATTGCGATCTTCCAGCAGTCACCAGTATAGAACTGGATTTCATTATTTGATTATTAAGAATATATTTATAGTAGCTTTAGGGGATAACCTCCCTTGTTTCTTTGTATGATACACTTGCATTAGCCATGCACACATGCCAACAACTCCCCTTGCAGAACTCCATCCCAGGTTGCAGAGCCACAGGGACGGTTGTACTGTCCCCACCTCAGACTGTTTCCCTCCAGTCTCACAAATACATGCACATACACCCGTATATGAGCGTATGAGTGTTGAGATGTGCGTACATATGCACATATAGGTAAGACAGAGACAGTCAGTCCACCACAAAATGCATACATTCCCACTTTAGGAAATTAAAAAAAAAATGGAACAAATGGTGTTACTTTCATATGTGGGAACCCCAGAGGACGCCATGTCTCTCAGAAAAACCACTACACTGCTGATACTTGGAGAAGAAATTGAAAATGCGTGCGCTGCAATCTCAGTGGCCAGGGTTACCCAGGAAGCAGTTCCCTGTACTAACATCTGGAAGCTGAGGGCCACCACTCTGAGCACATCTTACAACTGTAGAGTTCAAAGGTCACTTGTATTGAGCTCATGGTTTCTCAGTAAATTAGTATTAAAATATTTATGTTGTTTTTTCTTTTCCTGATACACCCTCCACCCCACGCCCACATTTTTGGCAGAATATGCATATGGGATATAACATATACACAGATTTTACATAAAGTCTTAATTTCTGTCCTTAGGGTAATAAATATTTACCGAATTGGTATCAAAGCCACAACTTTCTGTCTACCTATGGATATATACAACTTTTAGGGCAATCATCCTGCAATCTATTTTGTTTCTGCTTTTCCAGATATTTATGACAACCCAATCATGGTATTTGACTTTAATTAATCTTCTATAATGTTTCCTTTAAAAATGTGACTGCAAGGCTAGGATTTAGCTTAGTGGTGTAGCATCTTCTAGCAAGTATCAAGTCCTGAGTTAGATTCCTGGTACCCCAAAAAGCCCCCCAAAAAAGTGAGTGCAAAAATCTCATGAACCTAAAAAGAATCTAAATTATATATATTAATTTTTTACCTAAATATAATAATTTGCTCAAGGAAACATTCTCAATTACTATGATAATTTTGTCCCTATGATATAATGAATTAGCACAAACTTCCTTACACAAATAACACCAACTCTCTTACAGTTTTAGAGGTTGCAGATAAATGCACTGCTCTGGGCTAACACATGTCTGCCTGCCTCAGATCCTGCAGGAAGAGCAAGCAGAGGAACTATTTTCTTGCCTTTTCTGCTTCAGCAGGGTACCAGCATCCTCGGCTCAGGACTTCGTTTCATCTTCTAACCCAGTAGAGAGGCTGGCTGAGCCTTTCTTAGTATGTGTCACGCTGATACTCTTCCACATTTTAGGGTCCTTGAGATTATATCCGACCAACTGAGACAATCTGGAGAAATTGACCTCTTTTAAGATGGCCGCAGGATTAGCACTTTTGACTTTGCCTTTCTTGGTAATTCCCTCTTGCCATGGGGTAGGGTTGTCCTTTTGGAGGATTCACACATAGACACATTTGGGGAGCTGTCAGTCTGCCTACTATTGCTATCTATTGCATGTGGTGAAGGCAAGCTAACAAAACTAGCAACAGACTCTGGTAGGCAGGTGAGAACATGCACTTTGCAAACCCTACTAGAATCTCAAGGAGAAAATTGTGAATCACTCCTAAGGTAGTTATGTGATTGGTAATTTTCATTTGTTTCTAGATATAACTCTAATGGAGCCAGGCAAAGTAGGTTCCAAGTCGTGACTGATTGAACAAAACAGCAATCAGGGCTTAGAAAAAAATATCTCATGATAAATTAGTGACATGATAACTGTGATATATGGAAAAGATTAATAAAAATCTATAGTTAAACATTTTAAAGTATGAGAAAGTAAAACAAATTTCAAAAGCAGAGTATCTAAGATTATTTGAATCACATTTTCATTCTAAAAATGTGAACTCTGATGTGATTTTGTCACCCAGATCTGTCTGAAAGAAGGCCAAATATTAACACATTTTTGCTTTTAATATAATTACATGTCTATTTCAACTCCACTGTCTTATAAGGACCCTATAAAGTAATACTATATGGATTGTCACTTGAGTATTTATAATTAAATACATCCATGTTTACCCTTGACTTTGCTAGTGTTTTAATTGCTTAGGGTTGAAAATGGAGATAAAAATACATTCAGAGGTTATCTCAGTATTTAAATAAAATAATATGTATTTTGTATCATATGTACTGAGCAAAGCATTCTGGTACCTAAACACTGCAGAAACACTATTTTATACACAGTAGCTATTATTAGTTATGTAAATTTTATAAATAATGTAATTCAAAGCATTCTGATATTAGTATTAAAAAGAAATATATTTACAACAATGTATAAAGTTTTGAAATATGTTTCTTTATTGATATAGGTGTAAGATTTACAAACCTGTCAGAAAAGAATCTATAAAAATAATAATAAATGGAAAAAAGTATGTGCCCAGTGGTTTCAAGAAACTGGACAAAAATGTCATTGAAGAACGATTATTTGATTTCACTGCTGTCTTAGTTACTTTTTACTCGTTGCTAGGACAAATATCTCACACTCAAAATGAAGGAAGGAAAGGTTTATTTAGCTCACAGTTACTGGAGGTTTCAGTCCATACTTGGCTGGCTCAAGGCTGAGTGGAACAGGGCAGAGAACATCCAATTCATGGCAGTGGAACAGCAACAATCGTGGCAGAGTTAACAGAACAACCAGGGGAGCAGAGAGCAACACACAGAGTCTGTATCTCTGTTTCTCTGTATATTACATTCAGGCTCTCTGCCTCAGCCTATCCACCTTAGGCCTTACCCATAATCCCAGAAGTACTCAGACCCATAATCTCATCAGCACTAAAATGCGCAATCCCAGTGGATCATGAGGCAAGTCTCAAATTCTAGAAGTCATCACCCCATGATTGTATGAGGCTTTGGGGGGACAACTACACATAAAACATAACAATTGCTTTCCTGCTTTAAAAGAGTTTCTTGGTTGTAATCCAAATGGAATCTGATGGATTCCCCCAAGTGGAGCAGATTGAACAAACAATCTTATAAGACCAACATGTGAGAGTTCACATCATAGGAAGAAGAAGGAAAAAGAGAAAGAGGAGGAGGAGGAGGTGGAGGAGGGGCAGGAAGAGAGAGCGACAGAGATGGAGATGGAGATGGAGATGGAGAAGAAGAGGAGGAGTAAGAGGAGGAGGAGAGGAACAACAAGAAGAACAAGAGGAAGAACAGAAGAAGAACAACAAGAAGAAGAAATAGAGAAACTGATCTTAGAGAATCACCAATGTCTCTTTGACGATTTAGAAAAGTACTGGTAAGGGCTGCATATGAAAATGAAAACATATGAAAGGAGAAGAGAGAACAGTGTCCCCTGCTCACAGCAATATTTTCTGTTCTTGCAAACCATGTGGAAAGTAGGACAACAGGCAGATTGTTAAGGTCAGACTTAAGGAGTTCCTCCCATTTGTTGAACAACAGCATAGAGATAAGGAATATTAACAAAACATAATGATCAAAAGCTATTTTACACCCAAGGTGAGAAATACACTGAATGTCTATTTTACAGACAGACTGAGTTCGATTTAGTTTTCTATTTATGGCCCTTGAGCAAAGGATAGCTTTCATATTTAAAATGATTATAGGTTAAATGATTCCACAAGTATATACATAAAAGCATTGATTTTGTTCTCAACATTTTAAAATACCTTCTGGTTCTTTATAAAAAAGTTTTACCATCCTTAACTTAGATAAAATGGTTACATTCCTAAAAAGAATGTGAAAAGTCACTCAAGAAAGAACAATTTCCTGCTACTTTGAAGAAATTCAATGTTTATTTACAAGTCTTCTCAGAAACGAATGCCATGGGGTCGGTAAGGTGGCGCAGTGGCCTAAAGCATCTGCTTAGGCAAATTTAGGCAACCCTAGGGATCGTGGTTGGTTTGATCCCCAGCCCCATGCTGTGCCAGCCCTATCCTCAGGGCAGGATGAACCAGCCATAATAATAAAAAATAAATGAACAAACAAACAAAAAACAGAAGTGAAAATCAAATGGCTTCAGCGGTGATTTACTTAAACTGTTAAGAAAAACATATCCACATAAACTCTTGCAGAGCACTGAAGAGAGGGAAACCCTTCCCAATTAATGCTGTGAGGCCGTCATTCTTCTGATCCAAATGAGACAGAAGCAAGTGTAAGGAATCTACATATCAATATCTTCCATGCACACACAGGTATGAACTATAAATATAACTGTTGCATATTTAACCCAACTATTTATAAGACAGCTTGGCCAAGTCGGGTTAACCAGGTTTGAAGAGTGGAAGCATATTCTAACTCTCAAGAATCAGGCTGTACAGTGGCCTATACTATATTAACAAACATAAAGTAGTCACAATTATTTCTCTGTATGTCAAAAAGTACTTAGCGTTTAACATTCATTCATGATGAAACTACTCTCAAAGCTTTCAATAAAAAAAAAAATAAAAAAAAAACTTCCTCCACCCCACCTATGAAAAAATCACCCAGAATAATATCACATTGGTAAAAAAGAGCT
>PVJA010003187.1:72716-87369 GCA_004027025.1 Myocastor coypus
AAAAAAAAAAAAAAAAAAAAAAAAAAAAGAATGGGATTTCCAGTTCGATTTTTTAAAGAGTTTCCACCTTGCTTTCTATAATGGTTGCACCAGTCCACATTCTCAACTGCAGTGGAGAAGGGTTCCTTTTCCCCCACAGCCCTCAGGGGAGTAATGGTAAGAGGATGGCTGCCTCAAATTTTTTTTTCTATTTAGTGCTCATCTGAAAGTTTTAGCCAGCGCATTGTCACAGGACAAAGATTAAAGACAGTGAGGAGAACAACTAGAATGCCCCCTCCACACCTGAAGTAAAGTTGGTCAACTCTGCAAAGCATTTTGTTAGCATCTTTATATATTCAAATGTAACGTACAAAGATCTAGGAATTCTACTTCTAGATATCCAAGGTGGAAAGGAAGAAATAAAACTGTAATTATAGGTGACTTAATAATGTATCTTTTATAGTAACGGTGGTGAAATACTTGGATATTGCCAAACGAAATCATGAATTTGTATCATCCACATTGCATTATTTATTAGAACAACAGTGTAAAACCAAGTACATAACAAATCCCTGAGACTTCAGTCATAAAAATACCTTTAGACATTGCAGCAATATATGCACCCATGTTTACAGCTGTACAATTTAGCATAACTAGATACTGAAAACAACCCAAATGCCTGTCGATTCAGGGATAGATATAAAAGACATGGTAGATATAAAAGCAAAGATATGAAAGATTTTTATAATGGGAAATATTATGCAGCTATAAGGAAAGATAAATTTGAAGCTTTTATACGTAAATGGTTGCAATTAGACACCATATTCTTAAGTGAAATAAGTCAGACTTGTCATATAAACATCATAGTGTCTCACTAGTATAAGGAACTGAAAGGGTAAATAAGATCTGGGCCGACCAGATAGCTCAGGGGACTAAAAGGCCTGCTTTCACAGGCGCAGCACCCGGCGTGCTGAACTGGCTGCACCCCTGGGGCACACTGAGTGGAGACTGAGACTGGGCATGGTGCCATGCACCTGTAATCCCAGTGCTTGGGAGGCTGAAAACAGGAGGATCATTATGAGTCCAATCTGTGTAGTGAGATCCTGTGGACCCTGTACTAAAATACAAAAAAAGTAAATAAGATCCAAAAGGTACAATAGATATTGTGAAAGGGAACGAAACTGCTCAAATGAAAATAATAACTAAGATGGGGAAAGGAGAAAAGAAGGAAAGAAAAGAATACACACACACACACACATACACACATACATGATAGTTAATTATAAACTAATTTCTAATAGTTCATTAAAAAGAACAATTGTTTGATCAATTTTGCATACTTATATCTGAGCAACTACTTTGAAAATAATAATATACAATATAGTAATCATTGTTAATTTCCTATCATCTCGTTTTGAAATTCTATATCCTTTTAATTTTTTTAAAAAAATTTCTTAGGGCTGGCCAAATAGCACAGTGGATTAAAGTGCCTGCAGGCAGGCACAGGGGCGGAGGTTCAATCCCCAGGCCTGCCTGCTGGCCCCACCCCTTGGGTGTGCTGAGATGGCAATGGAGACTGGGCGTGGTAACGCATGCTTGTAATCCCAGGTCTTGGGAGGCTGTAAGCAGGTGGATCACTATGAGTCGATCTAGTAGTGAGACCCTGAACACTCTATAGATCCTTCCCTAAAATATAAAAAATAAAAATGAAAAAGTGAAACTTGGAATGATGGACCATTTCAAATACTTGTGATGATTTGAACAGCTGAATCTCTAGTGCATTGTTTATGGAGAAGTAAAAATTTTCTCCTACTTTGCAAAAATTGAGAATCTTTTCTCAATTTCTTACATTATTAAAGCTTCACTTTCCTATAAACCTGCAATTCTATTCTATTCATTTACTCAAGAACTTCAAGTATCTGTGCACACTAAAACTATTCTATGAATGCTCATAGCAAATTTACTTATAATAAAATATACTAAATAACCCAAAGGCACATCAACAGTTGAATAATTAACACGTTATGAAATATGGATAAAATAAACTGCTGGTGATCCTAAAAATGTGCCCAATTTTTAATACTATGTTTTTGGGATTAATTGTGTTTGAGATAGATGCAAACAAGATACAGGAAACCAGTTAGCATAGTCTCTGATTTGGTTTGGGATTAAAAAGATTAACCGTGATGAATTATACAAGAGCATTTCAGGGTGGTAGAAATGCTTATACATTGATTGTGGCATTGGTTAAATGGGCTTATAAATTCATAAATAATATTAAAACATAAGACAGAAGAGTATTACATAAAATTATGCCTTGATAAGGTTAATTTTTTTTAAATTCAAAAGTGTATGTTTTCTTCTAACATCTTCTTGGGAAGAAATAAGGAGAGACAGGGGTTGGGGAGATAGCTTAGAGGATAAGCACCTGCTGTTTTGGTTTGTGTCTAGTTGTCCCTTCATGTAGTAATGGGGCAGGGACTTCCCGAGTTTGAGATTAACTCATGATTCATAGGGATTATGGGTAATCCAAGGGTGAGATTGTAGGGCTGAGTACTGCTGGGATTATGGGTGTGGCCTGAGGTGGGTAGTTGGAGGCAGAGAGCCCAAATGTAATATAAGAGAGACCGAGAAACAGGCTCTCACTCTGCTGCTATTGCTCTGTGTTGCCATTGTCGGTTGTTGCTATTGTTGCTGTTCTGATGCCAGGAACTACTGCTCTCTGTCATGTGCCAGTCTGCCTTGGAGCCAGCCGAGTAAGGACTGAAAATTCCAGTAACTGTGAGCTAAATAAACCTTTGCTTCATTCATTTTGTGTGTTGGGTATTTGTCCCAGCAATGACAGAAGAGTAACTGAGCACCTGTCTTGCAAGCTAAGGGACCCAAGTACAATCTCTGCTATTATATACAGTGCTGTCCCTGGAACCTTGTGTGGTGGCAAACACCTGCAGTCCCAGCACTGGAGAGGCTGAGCCAGGTGGATCACTATGAGTCCAAACTGTTGTGAGACCCTGTACCAAACAAACAAATAAATAATTTTTAAAATTCAGAACAAAAGAAAAGATGGAATGATGATATCAGAAACAATAGAAAGTTATACTAATTATGACTATGTGATTTTTGAACAAGATGAGACAAGAGATTAGGATCAATGAAAGAATATAGACAGCCCAGAGACAGATCCAGGTATAACAGTAATATGCAAGTGTACTGGGGAGCAGCTTGGAGAGTAAGTGCTATTTTTCATCTGGCAGTACTAGAGCCATCCCATATATAAGTCATGCAGAGTAGGAAGCAAAGCTTATAAGCCAAATTTTATACAACCTTTGCCTGGAATTGCAGGATGGTAATTGGAAAGGACTAATAAAATCATAATAGCAGAGAGCCACCCCATAATATGTTTGTTGTGCAGAATGCTAGCAAAAATATGATATAGACCAGTAAAGGAAGAGAAAAATTCATCAAGTAAACAATAAATTAACAAACAAGGAGGTTTCTAAATTAATATTCAAATGAATAGTAGCCCCATGGAACAATTTTTTTTGCAGCCAAATTTCAACAAACTTTTCCACTTTCCTGATTCTTCTCATTTAAACTGAACATGTGGGAAATGTCTGGAGGTCTACTTTTCTCTAATGTGGCAGAACTTCCGTTTAGCTTTTTATCCCTAACTCGTGTCAAAGAAGCCCAGCACCGCAGCTGTCTACCAGTTCACAATTAACCTGTACTCATGAATATTTCTGACTCAGTAACAGTGTGTGTTATGATTTGTATCTAGTAGTCCCCCAAAAGCCTCATGTAAATCATGGGGTGATCAATCGAGTGGCTCGAGGGGTGGGGCCAGCGGGAACCATTAAACTGACAGCATGCGTCCCCCTCTGCTCCCCTCACCAGACTTGGTGGCCTATCTTGGAGGTATGGAGCAGATCATCCTGGACATAGAGATGCAGCGCCTAGAGGTCTTGCTATGTAATTCAGGCTGCTTTAGACTATGAAACCTCCACTAACTGTAAGCTAAATGAACCTTTCCTTCCCTACGCTTGTGTGTCTGGAATTTGTCCCAGCAACGAGAGAGAGTAGCTAAGACAGGGCGTTATTGTCACGTCACAAACTTCTGAGTGAGAGGCAACAGGACAAGACAGCAAAGGAGGAAAAGCAAATCTCTTTTTCTTTCTTATATTGTAAGCAGCCTATCCCCCATCCAGGGTGGGTACAGCAATCACACTGTCACCACTTCCTTGTCTTGCACAAAATGAGGGTGTTTGTAGAGTACGGGTCCTGGTTCCCCATTGAATTGCTTCCTTAAACTTCTAAACTTCTCAGGTTGACACAAGGTACCAACCATTACAATTCACCCCTTGTCAATTGGGCAACCAAACACATTTCCTTAAACCAGTTTCCAGACGCAAAAACATGCTTATTCTTATCATCTCACAAGTTGAACATTGTAACATAGGCTTAACAATCCTGAAGAATCAATTTTAAGTTTATCAACATCATAGTACATTAGAATCATAATATTATGTCCCAGGCTTGCCAAAGATTCATGCACATCCCTTTATGCAAAAGGCACTCAATCCATCTCTAAGAGTTGCCGCAGTCCTAACAGTTTCAACATTGCTGACAAGTCTATGTCCTAAGTCTTGAAGCCCTTGGACAAATTGAAAAATATTTCCAACATTCAATGGAACAAGAGAAAAATTTTCATTCCTAAAGTTACAAATAAGAATACAAAGGACTGCGACCAAAGGCAAGTCCAAAATCTAGCAGGGCAAACATTAAGT
Organism: Myocastor coypus; assembly: GCA_004027025.1. Classification (NCBI taxonomy): domain Eukaryota; kingdom Metazoa; phylum Chordata; class Mammalia; order Rodentia; family Myocastoridae; genus Myocastor; species Myocastor coypus. The sequence goes on from PVJA010003187.1 coordinate 77,480, forward strand.
CATGCAGTTTTTGTACAGCATCTAACACAAACTATATCAAACTCTGAACTCTAAAAGGCTTGGGAGGCTCTGCTCACATGGCACTTGTGGTGGCAGTAGAGTCCAGCGCTTCTCTCTTGGGCTGGCTCTGCTCCCTTCTCACAGTTTTTCTCAGAAAATCCACTCTCCTGTCTCCTCTAAAGTTCTTGGGCCTCCACTGCGCCTCTGGTTTCACTCTCACAGCTTCCTACATTGTTTCTCAGAAGCATAACTTCTCTTGCAGCACATTTTGGAGGATTAGACTCTACAGTGGCTGGAATCTGTGACGGTGTAAAGATGCTATTAAAATTAGGAGAATATGTGTGAGGTTAGAGCTTTTTTTGTTTCTGAGATTTGAGTGGTGATGGATTGACTTTTCAGAGAGGGTTTCACTATGCATTTCGGGCTGGCCTTGTGCTCACTTCTATAGTCCCCAGGTTTGACCTGCAGAGATCCTCCTGGCTCAACCTTCTGAGTGCTGGGATTACAGGCATGCACCACCATGCTCAGTCCCAGGGACGTATGATGGGTGCCTATCTCTGGGGCCAACACCATGTGGCCTGTAGGGCATGGATCAAACTGAGGTCCTTGTGCTTGCCTGGTAGGTACTTATGACTCTGAGCTATCTCTCTGGCCCCCATAATGGAATTTGGCCTCTAAACTTAGGGGACAGACTTATGAAGTTGTATGGAATTAGATGCAACTAAGAGGTAGAAATGAGTAATAAGGAGAAGTTGACAAACCAGCTTTATTGTTTCTGTAATAAACGTCCTTTTTCACTATGTGCTTAAAGAAACGTCACATTTAATTTCTCTTTCTTTCTTCTCTTCAGCAATTTCCATATCTGATTGTAGCATCTGTTCCCATAAGTATGTCTACTTCAGCAGTTATCTGTATATGGAGGTTTTGAACTGAGAACACTAGGTTTTGTGAATGGTGACCAGTGCTCTGTGGTCCTGGTCTGTCTTTCATTCTTCAACAGCAAACATCTGAAACTCTTTCAAAGACAACCTTCAGCCATCCTGGCTGTAAAGAATGAAACCCAAGCTGTGATGATACTGCCATGAATTTTATCTCTGCCAAGCACATTATGGAGCTCAGTGTGGCCACTGCCATTCTGGAACATGAGTTTTTTTTGGCTTTCTCCTCAAAGCAAAGTCTTAACTTGTACAGTTCTAAGCCTGCAAAGGATAGAGACTTGCTGCTTCTTGTGATGTTCTCAGACCAACTTCTACATTCTTCAGTTATTTCTCAGCATTGGAGATCTCCTCTGCTCTATCTTTGTGGGCCACAGCTTTACTGGACCTTCCTATCCTACCAAAATCACATTTTAAAATATCCTGCTTTTGCTCTTGATGCTAAACATAAATCTGGGTAAAAGTCCCTAGCAGCAGCTATGCCAACAACTCAACATTTGGCTGCCTTGAAATTTCTTCTGTCAGATGAATTAGTCCAGTACTCTTACTCTTAGTCTCAGGCATAGTCTCTGGTCCCAAGAGAAGTGCACACAAACTTTCTTGCAGGCTACAACACACATTGTTGGGTCTGTCAGCCAATACAGTCCTTCCCAGCGGAAACCTCTGGTGCCTGTCTTTACCAGCAGGATTTCTATCAGTCTTCTGGTCTTAGAGCTTAATCTCCCACATTAAACAGCCTAGCTATGTTTCCAGGTGACATCTCTGAGCCTTTCCTAACTGTTCCTATAAGCCAGTCCCAAAGGGTCTTAAATCTCATGGTCAGGTATAGTCACATCAATCACTCCCTTGTCTGGTACCAAATTTCATCTTGGTTATTTTTCTTTCATTGCTGAGACAAAATTTCTGACACCAAAATTTAAAGGAGTAAAGTTCATTTAGGTCACAGTTTGTGGTGGTTCCAGTCCATAACCAGTTGTCCCCAAAGCAGCATGGGGTGGTGAGGAGCAACAGTTCAAGGCAACAGCAGAGAGCAAAAGCAGCAAGAGAGAAGGAGGAGATGCAAGCCTCTTTTTACCCCTTATATTTTAAACAGCCTACTCCCCCCTTACCCCAGGGAAGGTATAGCACTCCTACCCTCTCTGTGTTCTCCTCTTGCACAGGGTGAGGATGTTTACAAAATGAGGACCCTGGTCCCCTGTTGATTTGCTTCCTTAAACTTCTAAGCTTCTCAAGATGATTCAATGCATTAAGCATTACAGACCTTATGTGCCAGATTTTTCAATTATCATCTTTTCCTTACAAAGAAACTCTTCAGCCTATATAATGTATGTTCCCTTTTGAGAAGGCTTCCCAAGGAACCTTGCGTGTTTTGCAAGTCCTCACAAGAGCAGACAGACATGTGTTGAGTATTTTCTGGTGTTAAAATCTCTAAGTGCTTTCCATGTGCTGTTTCCATTGAAGCTTGCAAGAATTCCTTTGGATTGCATTTTGTACCTTCTTTTTCAGCAGTTAGAAAATTGGAGTCAAAAAGGTTAACTTCCAAAGTTTGCAAAGGTGGGAGAGGACTGAAACACATCTTAATCTAATGCCGAAGTTCTTACTTCTATTTCCTCCTTTGTTTAGCATCTATAGTGGACTGATAATCTAAGGTCATTCCACTTATAGATACTAAAACAAAACACCTATGTTTTTGAAGTGTAAATATATATTACTCAATACTAGTAGGAGAATTTTTAGATTCAGTTGCAAATTAATTTTAATAGAAAACACTTTTCTAAATGTATTTAAATAAGACAAAAAAGCTAAGAAACAACAACAACAGCATCTCTCTACAGCCTTCTTTATACCATACACTGTTTTCTCCTGAGCATAGCTGGCCCTGCCAATAATGTAAATCTAAGATTTTATGATATAACCTAAGTAGTAAACCTGTGTTTCAGAAATAATTTTTGTAACAGCTCTAGTATTTGTCTTTTTGCTACTTACAAAACCTTAAAAATTAACTTTAAGTCCCATAGTTGTATATATAAATGCATTTCCTTCAGATTTATGTTGAAATATCTCCATAATTTATTCCTTAGGTACATCCCTCAACTTGTTCATCCTGGTAGTTAATATTTAGGTCTGTGAAGTGCTTAAAGATTTTCAAATATCAACCTGAGATCACTAAAAATATTGCTTTAAAACTATTCTCCCTTAACTTTTTAACAAAGAATACTAAACTTTTAGAATCTAGGTCAAGCTTCATAGTTTTCATTTTTTTACCAAACTTCCTATCTTGTGACCAGCATGAACATGCACACATGCAGACACACACACACACACACACACACACACACACACACACAAGTTATGTGGCATTCATTTTGCCTATGTAATTTGCCTTGTCATCATGGTTAATCATGCTGAGCTCCAAATTATTTTATCTACTATTTACATTTTCACTCAGCCTTTGTTCTGAAGGGTAGGGACTTTGTTTCTTCCGCCCTCCTAGTACATTGTCAGTTAAAAATAAACACATAATAAATAGTAAAAAACAAAACAAGAAATTCTGTTGTTTGCAATATAACATTCTTTCCAGTACAGATCTATACTATACATCAGTTCATTTGCTTGTTTTACTGTAATACAATGCTAACTTCTACAATTAAAAGTTTTACTTATTATTCTTAAAACAGAACATTTTATAGCCACAGAGGAGATGAAGCTTTATTTATAAAGTCAGGAAATTTAGAAGCAATCTTTAGCAACTAGTTTACCGCTGAGAATACTTACTGCACTTTAATGGAATTTATGAGCAGTTCTGAAGAAATGTTTTTATTTCTTCACAGAATTACAAGGCTGGAAATGAACCAGAAAGGTCATGTTGTTCATCGCTCATGTTTAAATCATCCCACAGAGAGAAGGAACTGCATTATTTGAAAAAAGAAAACTCCAGAAAATGCATATGACAACTTTTCTTTGTAAATCACTGCAGTACTTAGCACCTTTAATCCTAAAAATCTTGCCCTAACTGTAGCATACTTTTTAAGTGTTAGGAGTTTCAACCTGTTTTCTTGTGAAAATCTTAAGACTAGCAGATTAATCTCTTTAGTGAAAGCAGATACCACATACTGTTCTTAGTTTCCTGAGTTCTTCTTTTGCCTCGTGTCAAATAGTGTCTTTCCAAAACAGTATTATGCGTGTAGTAGCACTAGGAATTCTTGCCATAGGCGTCTGTAAAGATCTTCCAGTGGCTACTGCTGGCTTTTCATATGAATCTCTCCTCAAAATAGTCCTATTACAGCATAAACTTCAAAGGAGACAGCATAAAAAGATCAACAATTCAATGAAATCAATAGATCAAAAAATAGCAAAAGTTTTTAAAGTTTTAAATTGACATTTTAGAGTAAAATAAATGCATATGGAATGTTTACAGATGCAGAGATAGTGATATGAAAAAACACTGGTTGCCAGGAAATCAAAATTTTACTATGCCTATTCCCTTAATATTTCAATTTTGGGTGCTGATTTATTCCACAGCTAATTCAGCTGCAAAAATTATGCCATAATTCCTTTTTCATCAATAAAAGTTAATTTACAAGAAGAGCATTCAGTTTATACAATTGGTGGGTAGGCATGACATAAATGCAACATTGGCAATTCACTAGTTTAGCTTTAATTATTGTTAATTTTTCATTTTGGAATTTTTCCCAAAAGAACTGAAAGCTGATATCATAGTGCTATCTGTGCACCTATGTTTATAGCAGTACAGTTTGTGAAGCCAGACTTTGGAAATAGCCAACATGTCCATCACCTATAGAATGGGCGAAAATGATGTGGTGTTTTTATACAATGGAGTATTACTTAGCTATAAAGAATGATAAACTTGAAGCCTTCATATATAAGTGGATGCCTCTTGAACATATACTCAAAAGTGAAATAAAACAGACCTACATGTGCAAATATCAGATAGTCTCCCTAACATAAGAACTCAAAAGAAGAAATAAAAATGTAAAGCTAAATGGAAAGTGAGAACTTAAGGATTAAACAACAAAGGAAGAACAAGGAGGAAAGTTAGGAAACATGGCAGGGGCAAAACCACGCACTTATATACACAGGATGGTTAACACAATTGTCCGAAGAATCTTCCACAGGTTTTTGAAACTGGCAGTTAATTGGTAGAATTCTCACCCTGGCTAATCTGTGAAGAAAGCAACTACACTGAGGATCACATTGTGTAATATTAAAACCATGCTTGGAATGCCTGTCATTCTACTCTTTTAAATGTGTGCTGCTTCTCACGTCATATCAATGATTGCTATACTCTCTCCCAAGTAAATGTTTGTTTAAAAACAATAATAATAAAAGAGAGTGAGAAGCAAAAAAAAAAAAAAAAGAAAAAGAAATTCTACTTTGTTCTTTGTAACAGCATTGAGACTTTCTCAGTTGAGCTTTGTGGCTCTTACATGTTTTAAATTCCATTTCATATGTCTTTAACATTTTAAATGTAAAAATATGTAAGCTATCTCCAATAAATTTCTTTGTAAGGATAATTCTGCTACTTTTAAAAACAAAATTGGAATGAGTAGATGCCCAATAAAAGTTTGTGTTTTTCCAGTATTTGTTGTAATATTGATGATATTTTTCTTTGCTCTTTAAATATATGAACAATACTGCAGAAATTTAATTCTCAAAACGTCCTGCAATGTCATATAAAGAAACTAAGTCTCCAATAACTTGTATTTGTTAGATGTTATATGTTAAAGACATAGTTCCTAAGAAAAGTTAAAATACCGTATTCCTGTCTTGTGTTATAAATCAAGAATGACTGGGTGTAGAGACTCCAAAGTAATGTGTAGCAGAAAGTTCCCTGAGGTAGTAGCAAACAGGGAACAAAGGTTGTGCGTCTCAAATAAATATTCTTAGTATATAGAAAATTCTTGGCACAATTGCCACAGAATTTCAAAATGTGAAGGCTTTCTGAAATAAATTCTATTGTACAATTAAATTTAAGCACAAACAACCCACTGTTGGTGAAGACAATCCAAAATAATTAGAATTAAGATTCTTTATGGATGGACTTATTGTATGCAAAATATGAGATAGAGTAACTGTTTAAAACATTAAATAAATGGAATTTAAAATATCTGAAAGTGGCTGGGAGTGGTGGCGCACGCCTGTAATCCCAGCACTCGGGAGGCTGAAGCAGGAGGATCAGTGTGAGTTTGAGACCAGCCTGGGCTACAAAACTGAGCTCAAGGCCAGCCTGAACTGTACAGTGAGACCCTGTCTCAAAAAGCCAAAAAAATAAAATAAAATAAAATAAAATAAAATACCTGAAAGTTATGAGGTTCTATGAATTTGAAGAGAAATTAAAAGAAAAAAGTAGAAACTCTAGAGTAAAAAAATGTTTATTTAAATTAGTGAACTTGTTACAGAACAGATGGAATGCAGTTACAGAAAATTTTTGAAGTGAAAGAATAGAAGAGAAGAAATACAAAATAAAAGAGATTGAAAGTATAGAAAACATAAAGAATATTGTCAGAATTTCAAGAAGAGCAAGCAAGAGTCGTTACTTGAATACATAGCTAAAACAATCACAGAACTGCAGATAAAAAGGTAGAACTACATGGATACAAATTCTGAGCTCATAAACAGGAGATCTAAATATGAAAAAATGACGGAGAAATTACAAGGACAATCTAATACACATGTACTATAAACAGCTCTGCTAAGAAGATAGATGGCTTACAAAGGAAAACTTTTTGAAGAGCAACAACTAGAAAATAATGTACCACATATGTTGAACTACCTTAGGAAAATATTAGGTAAGTTAGAATATTACAATAAGGGAAAAGAAAGACACCTTGACAGAAATACTATTTTTGGTCGGCAAGGGACCTCAGGACAATGAATAGTAAATTTAGAAGGAAGTAAAGATACATATGAAGTAATGGTGAGAAGGAAACAATCAAAAGCCAAATAAATCTAAACTAGCATTACTACACACATGGTACATTCTAAAGGAAAAGAGTGCAAAGGTTCAGACCCAGCTGTGCTTCTGAAATACCGTTTGACCCCTGGTTCGAAGAGTGAGCTTGGGCCAGGTACCCATAGCCACATCTGGACACAGGTGCTAAGAAGAATTCTGTGAATTAACATAAGCAAGGACACCAGAACAGTTCCTTGTACAAAGTCAGCATTGATGAGTTCTTATTGGTAGTATTACTATTTCTTAGGATTACTAATGAATAATTTGAGGGGAAGAAGCAAATGGGAATGTCAGATCATAATCATAGTTAAACCAAATGGATGGCTGGTGTTAAAATGTTTATATTCTTATATTTAAATTCTTCAATCATCAGAGATATTGATTACTTTTTACTTGCTTAGATAACAAGATAAACCAAAGATTGGGGATACTACTAAAACATAAGGAAAATAAATGTGCACCAGGACGCAGTTTTCAAAAAATTTGAATATATCAGGCAGAAAAGACATGACAACTATGAGAAGTAACAGTTCAACATCTACAATGTTTGCTATAACGGTAGTCAGGGCCAAAAAATAAAACAAAACATTTACACAAAACTCTAACGCAGACAGTTTGCCTTAAAAATAGTAATTGAGCAGGGCCTGGTGGTGCCTGCCTACAATTCTAGCTCTCTCAGAGAGTCAGACAAGAGGATTGAGAGTTTAAGCTTAGTTTAGGCAATTTAGTAGCAGTAGCAGTAACAGTAGTAGTGGTAGTAGAGGAACAGCAAGATCTGGATAAGATTTTCTATTAGTAAGATAATTTTAAATAAAGAGGAAAATGAGTATAGAGAACAGAAACCATTCTTGGAAAAGCAAACAAACTCAATACAGAAATTCAGATTATAAACACATTACATCTACAAAGAAAACTCCCACAGAAATGGACAGTCTGTAGTTAAAATAACTTAATGAAAGCATTCGTATATTTTAAACATAAAATCAAGACTAAATAATTTCTGAATGATGGAAAAATTAGAATATCAAAGCTAAAGCCCATGGTTCCTCAAAAAATAATAAAAACCAGGTTAAAAAATGTAACAAAATCAGGAGAAAGTGCTAGCATAATCATTGATTAGTTTTTAGGGCACTTGATCAATTAGCGCTATCTGAAATATAAGTGAGTAGAGGAAAGTGACTGGTGATGTACAGTGCACCTAAGGAGAGTCACCTGGAGAGAAAACATTCTCTCAGGCTTTCACAGAGAGTAAAATGGTCAAGCAATGGCCTGATTCACACACACAGCTGACATTGATAGAAGTTCTGCAAACCACAGTATGTGGTTTCAGGGTAAATCCTGAGGGGACCTGACTGAACTTGTCAGATACAAAAGTTACTTTTGTTTTTTTTATAATATGGGTCTTTCTTTATCTTGGTCTTAACCATCCAACAGAAAAATCTAACCATGAGGTATAAAAAGGAAAGCCATACTAACGTATTAAGTCATAAAAGGCTCAAGTCAACAGCTTCTGATAGTGCCAGATGAGCTGATTATCCACTATTATTGTGGACCATTGGACTATATATACAACTCTCTTTGTGCAATGAAAAGAAAGATCTGTACAAAGGATGTTTAGACTAGAAATTGTGTCTGCATCATGTACTTAAACAACTGTGATGTAAATAACAATATCGTGTATTAATTATTATAAAAAATAAAAAAACTATAAATGAGGAATTAGAAATGATCTTAACATTGATATTTATATATTTCTGTTTGTGTATAGTTACCTTAACAATCCATTTATTTTGGGCTATGGAAATGAATCTGAACACTTGCCTGGCAAGCATGAAGTCCTGATTTTTATCCCTGGTACTGCATGACATTCTGGCCCCAGAACCGTGGGCACACTGTGCCAGCCATCAAAACCAGCATGGTGGTACACACCAATAACCCCAGTGCTGGGGAGGCCAAGACACGAGGATCACTACGAGTTTAGGCTGTGTAGTGAGCCTCTGTACCAAACACATAAATAATTAAGAGACTTTTAAAAAAATATGTATTTTTTAAATTAATTTTTGTAGCTAAAAATATGGACCTAGAATCAATCGTGCTTTCTATTCTATTTGTTTCCTTTTCTTCTGTAAATTTCTAGTAAGATGAGCATGAACATCATTCGGTGAAATAAAATAAATAATAATCTGTTAAAATAGTCACCTATCTTCTACCTCTCCTCTATTTTATATATAGTATTCTTATACAGGTGTTCATACAGAGAAAGATAGCCTTAATAATAATTACATTTTTATTTTCAATGAGTAAAAATCATGCCTCAGATAAGCCTACTGGGCTATAATTGTGCCACAGCACTAAGCTAGTAATTACATCTATAAAGCTGGGCTTGAGTGCTGGAGGTGGGAGTGGTGGCCGGCTTTATATTTCCTGCCCTTATAAATGGCTGGGGATGTCAAAATAAGTGTCCATCAGTTTTATAAAAACAAAACTTCACTGTAAAATATATTTGTAAACAAATGCAAGAGTTTGTTCCTTATTTGATCAACAAAACTACATCTTGTTATCTTTTTGACTATTTAAGTTTTTTGTTCAACTAGCATGGCATTATTTCTCTAATGATAATTTGAGATTAGTTGGTAGTTATAATTTCTTATTTCCTATCTATATTAATATGGAAGACTACAGGCAAATTATACAAATAATAAAAATATATACATCCAATAACTTCTTAAGTATCAGCAGAGTAGCAAAGCTGAAGCAATATATAGTGTGACTGATTTAACTTCTTATGCAGTAGAATTATGACTAATTGATTTTTAAATAACGAAATCTGTACTAAGACTATCAATTATGTAAAAAATGTTTATGCATTATTTTTCTTCTCTTGTTCACACTTTCAAAGTGGGGGCATGAAATAATATATTATAGCTAATAAAATAATGCTGAAGTCCAAGTGAGAACTGTTTCTACTCAAATTCAAATAT
>PVJA010003187.1:87469-98093 GCA_004027025.1 Myocastor coypus
TTTTTTTTTTTTTTTTTTTTTTTTTTTTTTTTTTTTTTTTTTGTGGTACTGGTTATTGAGCTCAGGACCTTGCGCTTACTAAGCAAGTAATTATTCTACTGAACTATCTCTCTTGCCCACAACACCTTAAAATTTTTTTCTGTTTGTTTCAGAACTTTTGTTTGTTTGTTTATTTATTTATTTTTATGGCCAGCTCAGCCTGCCCTGATGGCAGGGCTGGTGCAGCATGTGGTGCCGGGGATCGAGCCGCAGTCCTTGCAGCTGCCTCAGCTTTCCTAAGCAGGCGCTTTAGACCACTGAGCCATCCTGCCGGGCCCCAACACCTTAAAATTTAAGTATTTTAAATCAATAATCCAAAAAGTTAGAATTATAATTTCTATATAGAAGTTAAGACAGCAAGAGTGTCTGTAGGTGGCCGAGCACATGGCATGACTGTCGCAGTGCTCTACAGCACTGGTTGTTTCTGAGGAAACATGCCCCAAAGTACCTTAGAAGAATATGTCACTGACACACCAGAAAGTAATTTTAAAATTCCTTAATGTATTTATATATTTGCTAATATTTTAGCTATTTCTTAATATCAAACAGTATGAATACAATTAGTGCAAATATACTAGATGTTTAGACTGAAAAATTTTAGTGCGTCAGGATGAACATTTCAGTGCCACTAGCTAAAATGAGGCTTGTTCCCCTCACAATTCTAATAACTGCAGTTCCTGCTTGTCTTAGTTACTTTTCTCTTGTGGCTGGGACAAATACCCGACATTCAAAATGAAGGAAGGAAAGGTTTATTTAGCTCACAGTTACTGGAGGTTTCAGTCCATATTCAGCTGGCCCAAGGCTGAGTGGAGCAGGGCAGAGAGCATCCAGTTCATGGTGGCAGAACAGCAACAATCATGACAGAGGCAACCGACCACCCAGCGGAGCAGAGAGCAACAGTTCTAGTCTGTCTCTCTGTCTCTCTTTTTAAATTATGGGCTCTCTGCCTTAGCCTATCGTCTCAGGCCACACCCATAGTCTCAGCAGTACTCGGACCATAATCCCAACAGTAGTAAAACATGTAATCCCAGTGGACCATCATTCAAGTCTCAAACTCTAGAAGTCCCCGCCCATGATTGCATGAGGCTTTGGGGGGACACCCAGTCATAAACCATAACCCTGCTCTATTCACCGTGTATAGAAACACCCTAAAAGTTGTCCATTCATCACCTGGGAAGGACATCATGAGTACTGTCCATGCCTAAGACAGAGTTTGGCCTCTCTGGAAAAGAGAGTGTCCTAGTATCCTATAGGCAAATATTGTGGTGTCCTAGTATTCCTATAGGCAAATATTGCTTGCTCAGTTTACATGGATGATCTCTTTGCCTTACAGCTGTTTTTTTACCAATACTGCAACCCCCTCTTTTCCCTAGAAATGCCACCTGATCTTTGGTTTCCACTACACAAACAGAAAAAATAGCACAGGAGAGCTCTCCAAATGCCAATGCGCTTGTACCTCTCAGCCAGAATGGTGCCATGACCCAGCTCCTCAGCCTGGGGATGGTCCCTCTGTTCCAGACTCCACACCACAGTGTTTTCTTCCCGTAGCTCACTCTTGAGCCTTTTCTTATCTTCTACACTTTACTGGGCTTTCCCTACCAGCCTTTAAACTTGGTCAGCTTTCATTATGGCCTTTCTGCTTCCTTTTTCTTTTTTTTTTTCCCCCTACTCAAACTTCTTAGAAGAATTAGTGGCTTTTGTCTTTGCTAGTCTTATTTCTTGGCTTCTCAAGAACTATTGGGTCCACTGTAGATTGCATTTAACCACCCAAATTGTACCAAAACAGTTCATGCGAACATCACCAGTGAGGTCTACACTACTAACGGATGTTTCCCAATCTTCATTGCAGTGCTCAATTGTATTTGAAGCCAAACCTTCCCCACACCACCCTCGTGGTCTCTCAATAATCCCTTAGGTTTAATGATACTTCAAATATTCTTTCTACCTCTCAGGCCAACACTTTCTGTGTCCAGTCCCCATGTTGTTTTACTGACTTAATAATGTACTCCCTTAGAATTTAGACTTTCATTTTCCCTCTGTGGGTCTCTTAATATTAATACTTGCCTTCATGACTAACATTACAGCCAATATTCTATTAAGGACTATAAGAATTCCCTGCAAATGTGAGACTTCTCTACATTTCAGACAAATGTGCACTGCTCTCTCTACTCAGCTTTATGAATTTCAGGTTAATTGTGTTCTGTCTACCATTGGACTAATCATGTTTCTCTCTCTATATTTCCATTCTAAATAAATGGTGTAAACATCCACATAATTGTTCATTATTCAAACCTAAGAGATATCTCTTACATCTGTCACTATCTTTCTTGCAATTTTTAGATCATCATTAATACCTATAAAGCTATATATTTTCTATATTTCTATCTTTACTCACAACAATTTTGATTAAGTCAATGTTCTCTATCACTGAACAATAAAATCATATTCTACCAAATGTGTTAGCATCCATCCTTTACTGGTTTTCAATTTAGTCTTCTCTAGAGGAGCTAAAATTCTCCTTGATAAAACAAATATTCAGAAATGGATCCAGGTGTCCTATGGACAATATCAGGGCTCCACATAGTATATCTATAATCTGACTAGAGCGCTTAACTGTACATGAACAACTTCTTACCGATCCAGATATTTTTCATCTAATTTTCATTTGTGGAAGCTTTCACAAGCATATATAATGATCATTCCCTCTTCAAAAATATGCTTGCAGGAAGTTAACTCTCAAGTTCAGATCTCAGCTTGACAACTGCCTCTGTTTATGTACATTCCCTGGTCCTTCAGATCACTCAAGTCGTTAAGCACTTATTTATTTATCTTTGTCTTTAATGCATCATTATTTTTCTGGTATCAGTGGGTACACATGTCCTTATTCATTGCATTATATTTAACCTGGTAAAGTACCAAATACATTACAGCTTCCACAGAAGCATTTACTGGGTGAGCAAGTAAACTTTCAATCTGATTCACCCTTACAGCTTTATTGTTTACTTTAAAAATTATAAAACACATTAAATATAGAATGGAGTTTAGGATTTATGGTAGTACATATTTCATCATGATATCCAAAACATTTTTAAAATGGCAGTTGCACTGCTTGTTTTGGTAATTCAAAAATATCAGCAAACTAGAATAAAGGCTGCAATATGTATTCAAACTGTAAGTATCTACTTTAAAATCAAAGTAGCCTAAGGTACAATCCAGTGCTTTCATACTGGAATGAAATTACAAATTACATGATTACAAAATGAAAGTAGGAATAAAAGTTTAATTATATGAAGGATTTAAACATTTTTTCTGGCCACTCAGAAAAATTAAACTCACCACCAGCTCCTTGATTATATCTTGAGATGATAAGCAAAAAATATTAATGCTAAATTTTCTCTTAATTTAGAATGAGAGGAAAGTCATGGGAGCTTCCACTGTTGCTCAATGGCTAAGGAGTCTAACTTTTCAAAGATATAAAGCTGAATTTAGGGTGTCTTCTCAGTCTTTTTTTTTTTTTTGTGGTACTGGGCATTGAGCTCAGGACCCTGTACTTATCAGACAAGTGCTTATCCCACTGAGCTATCTCCTAGGCCCCCTTTTAATTCTTTTATTGCTTGGATTTATATTTGGTCTTCCTTCTTTTCACTTATTTGAAATGTCCTATGTGATTTATCTTTGTGTTCCTACAGCAAAATACACAAAGCTGTTACATTTATGAAGAGAAAAATTTTAGATATTCTTGCCTATGGGACATGCATCGGCTCAGTCTGGTGAAGACCCTCTTAGCTTCAGTCTTAGCGTAGCAAACAGACAGACATAACACTGTCAAGCAGTCTGTCAGAGGTTGAGACTCTGGTGTCCCATAATCCCTTAGAGGACGTGCCCTTCCCTGACCTGAGGATGTCTCATGAAGCCTTGTTCCTCCAAAGCTTCAGTCTGGGGTCAAACCTTCAATAAGAATGGATTTTTATATTCAAGAGACCACTGAATAATTAAAATTTATCCAAACCATGGACTGTTTCTAAAAAATTTACAAATGATTCAATGCCATATGTAAATATTTGATCACCTTGAGTTGACATAAGTTAAATTGTAACTCTGAACTGTTGCTGCACTGAATGAAAGAGTCTGGAAATATTTCCTTTCAAATATATCTTTGCTTGGGATTAGATGTAATACCAATGGATGCTGAAAGAGTTGTGGAAGAAAAAAGTGATAGGGTAATGCAAATAATTCCTCTCATATAGCTTCTGTCAGTGTAGTCTCCTAAGATTCCAATAATGTACATGCACTAATTCCCTGCTGTGAATGGAAGCATCGTGTCATAAAAACACGGATTAATATGATTAAAACCAAATAAGATTCAAATAAACTTACTCTTTAAAGAATGATCCCCCCCCCAAAAAAAATAAAGAATGATCCCTATTAAATGAAGAATTCTTTGTCAAGTCTTGTTCTTTTTGATAAGACTAATACAAAGCATAGGCTAAGGCTTAGTAAACTGTTAACAAGATGGAATGAATATGTCCTTATTCTTATGTCCTAGGATGAACATATGTATTTCTGTTCAGTGAGTGAGAAAGGCAGAAAAGTATCATGTTACAGAGTCTATAGTGTTAGCCACACAACCTACACTAATAGGAGTACTCATGTATGGGGATTTTTCTTTGTGAGTAGTCCTATGATTAAACGTTTTATGTCACCTTCCATAATATTCAAAAATGTTCTGATATCATGAAACAATGAGTTTCCTCCAGTAGATGTAGAAACTGGTCAATACCAGAAGCAGGACTAAGATTCAGAGAGCACGTTCTCCTGGTTTCTCCCGTGGCCCTGCCTCTTTATGAAGAGGTACATTTTCACTAGGTTTTGTGAAATTTTGGTTGAAATCAACAATATCTAACTTTTCCCTCTAAAGTGTGAAGCCCAACAACTTTGTGTGGATTGCAATACTTTGTAACACTCCAATACCTACTTTGATATAAAGAACTGCCATTTTCTGTTCTGTATCTGTACTTGGTATCCTAGCTTTGATTACTTACACTTCAGACTTTTATTTTTACACTCTGCTCTCTCAGTGTGTCACTGTCCATTCACTTTTAAGTATTATTTGAAGGGCAATTTCTTTTACACGAATAAAGCAATTGATCTACAAATATTAAGACATCAATAGAAACAGCTACTTGCATCACAGTTTAGACATCACTACAATCTACTGAAATTGTATCACCAATAATTCATAAGACCTAGGTTTTATTTTCTCAACATAAAAATGCAATTTATAATGTGGATCACTATCTAAAGCTTTATTTATTCTTAAAGCAACCATCTTATTTTAAAGGGATAAGTATAAAGAGTTTGTTGACTATAAAAGAACAATTAATACCTCTACTGAAAATTTTCTGACTTATTTGTCTACTAATAAACTGAAACTTAAAGTGGAAAACACATTTAAAAGACCATTCTTCTCCACATGGCATTCCATTATGAAATTGCTGCAATGCACATAACATTAATTGAACAAACATAACAGTATAATCAAGCATCTGCTTGCCTTCCTGCATTGCATATACAACAGAGATTTGTTGGACTTTTTTTAGTATTCTCAATAGGTTTTTGTGTTTGTAAAGGTCCAGAAATAATCTTCAGAACTTATCTTCCATATGGCACCAGGAAACCTGGCATGAGAACCTTTTCAACACAAAGGATATATAATTATTTTACTCCAGAATGTCAAAAACTTGCTATAAAGGCAAAATTATCAAGCATTAGAAGTACCTTACTTCCTGTTTAGTCACATCAAAATAAATCTGTCCATGTAGGTCAATTTTAATTATTAAAACAATGCACAAAGTACCATATATTAGTTCCTAACTCTAGTTTTAAGTGTTAAATCTGCCTTCAACTCTACTTTCAGCGTTAAGTTTTTCAGGTTGCTTCTGCAGTAGAAGGCCAACACCATGCAGTTATTTGACAAACATGGCCTACCTTTTTGTTCTGATGCTGTCTACATAAAAGAAAACAAAATAGGGCTGGGCAGGTGGCTCAGTGGATTAAAATGGCTCCTTAGGCAGATGCAGGGCCCTGGGTTTGATCCCCTGCATGCTGTATTGGCCCTGCCACACCACCGGGATACACTGAGACAGTGATTAACACTGGGCATTGTGGCATGCATCTGTAATTCCAGAGCTTGGGAGACTGAAACAGGAGGATCACTACAAGTCTGATTTGTGTAGTGAGGCCCTGTAGATTCTGTACTAAATACGCTGAAAGAGAGAGAGAGAGAGAGAGAGAGAGAGAGAGAGAGAGAGAGAGAGAGAGAGAGAAAGAAAGAAAGAAAGAAAGAAAGAAAGAAAGAAAAAGATGTGTATTTGTCAGGATCTTGTGGATCATTGGTCTTGTTGGTCAAGCTCAAAGACTCTCATCCAAACTAGGTATTCTGGAAGTCACTGAACAGATTTTGATCAATTTCAAAATTTGTTGTCATTCTTTTCTGGAGTCCCTTTTTCTTATAAATGCATCTAGAATCAATACCCTACAAATGAGCTGACAGTTAAGTTCTATGGAGAATACTGACAAGTTAAATATGCACTTACATTCTAACATTTGTAAGCTGCAACCTGAAATTTAACGACAAAAAAAATCACCTTTAAAAATGTCTCAATGTGCTCATCAGCACACATTTTTCTTATTTATAATTTTATAAATATAACCTTTAAAGTGTTAGAAAATATTAAATAGTATTTTAATACTTAATAATATTGTTAAATAAAGACTGAGAGACTGCTTTCAATAGTGAACCAACTATAAGGTGAGTTACATAGAACCCGCCTTGTTATACAGTGGAGGGGATGAATTAGTTTCCCATAAACAAACAAACAAAAAAAAAACCTTTGTGTCTCTTGCAATAATAATAAAGTGATGAAGTTCTGTGTTCACTGTGAAGGAACACTGCCATTCCGAGGAGGCATGCTTCCTTTAACCTAGTCAAGAATCTTGCCAAATATTTCAATTAATGTGCACCACAGCCACAAAATCAATTCCTTATCAGCCAAAAACACTCATACAATAAATTTTCTTTTCAAACCATATCTCTAAATTAAATCTGTGTACCTAAAAAGGTACAGTGTGGAAATGCAGTCCATGGGTTTTTCTCCCTGATAGCATTTTAACGAATGGCACCCAACTTTGCATGCTATATTTAGCCTACAATGTTTGGTTAGATTTTAATCTTCCTCAAGAAAGTCATTATCCCTTTCCATGGCAAATAGAGGACTAAAGTGCTAATTTTCTCCTTAAAATAAGTACAGAGTTTGAACAGTTCTGACATTTTGTCTTTGAGCAATTTATTTGGAGACTTTCAAACAATTATAAAGGGAATCTATGAAACTATACTAATCCTCATTTCTTGATAAAATAAATCATGTACCTGAGCATAGGCCTTCAGAAAAAAAATAACACATTAATGTGAAAAACAGTATTACTTTGCACTAAATCCCATATAAAGATACTTTGTAGGAACCAAGCTGGTCTGACCAATAGCACTCAAGATAATCACATTTTTAATGAGAACTCTTTGACTTGAATATAAAATGCCTGCATCTTTTGCATTCAGGTGTTAGGGTCCTTTGTATCCCAGCTGTTCCCACAGCCGTGTTTTGCACTTACTGCTCATATTCTCACCCAAGTCACAACAGTATATGAAACTGTAATAATTTAGAGGAGATACCTAGGCTCAATGATAATGAACCAAAGATAGTTATGAGAATTAAACCATTTCACTAATCTTGCTTTAATGTCTCGTATTCAGCAAGACATGATGTTTTGCACCATAGAAGCAGGATATTTTTCCATTAAAATAAACAGTTGAGTGTTAGAGACAGTACCTTTATGTAAATGCTATACCATATACAGAGGTATTCTCTCAGACAGCTAACAAATTACACAAATGTATTGTAATTTCAGATCCTTGGGACCCGTCTGATGTCTGATGGCAGAAAAAGCACAGGATACAAAATCATATCTCACAGCTAAGAAATAGAAAGTTGCCTGATGTTATATTCACACCATTTTCCCCACATTCCTAAATGGGTAATCTTTCAACTGATGTTAGCAATGCTCAACAGAATGAAAAGAATCTTTACTACAGCAAGGTAAGAGGAAGTAAAGTATATTTTCACAGAGTTAAAAAAAAATTTTAAAAATTGAACCAAAACTTTTATGGGTGGAGATGAATTTTTCATAAACTTTATATGTTAAGCATATCAAAAATTCATAAAATGATTTAAAACTGCATAAAAATGTTTTATTTATTTCCAGATTGTTGGTGATGATTTATTTCACTTTAATTAAATGTAGAATTCAATAATAATTGAGGGGCATTCTGGATTGAATTCAGAGTCTTGAAGCTGAGCTTCAGTCCCAACCTTCTTAAGCGGCTGAACTGCACAAGCAGTGCTTGAGTTTGTGACCTTCCTGCCTCAGCCTTCTAGAGTGCTGGAACTACAGACAACATCACTATACAGAGATTAAATAAAATATCTCAGAATAAATTGTGAGAAAGTGAAGTTGTTCAGTTTATTTTCTGAATATTGATGTAAGAAAGTGAAAGCCCTGGGCCAGCCAAATAGCTCAGTGGATTAAAGTACTTGCAAGCAGCCACAAGGGCAGGGGGTGGTGGGAGAATCCCTAGGCCTGTTGGGCTGGGCCCACCCCCACCCCTGGGGCGTGCTGAGAGGCAGTTGAGACTGGGCGTGGTGTTGGACACCTGTAATCCCAGCCCTTGGGAGGCTGTAAACAGGTGGATCACTATGAGTCCCATCTAGTAGTGAGACCCTGAACATCCTGTAGACCATTCCCTAAAATAAAAAAAATTTAAAAAAGAAAGAAAAAAATGAAAGTGAAAGCCTTAGCTTCAATATTTTGAGAAAAAAAATCTAGCTTCATCTTAACTGAGTTTACAAGACACAATTGAAATTAAATTAAAATAAATTATAGTAAACAATACATTCCTGGGCTGGGGAGATAGCTCAACAGTCTAAGTGCCAGCTCAGGGTTTGACTGGGGTTTGATCCCTGTTACCATATGCTGTGCCAGTCCCAGGATCCTGGGAGCACTGAGAAGGCCACTCAAACTGGACATGATGGCACACATTGGTAGGATCACTACGTCTGAGCTGCACAGTTAGACCGTGTACCAAATCAATCAATTAATCAGTCAATCAATCAATCAATCAATCCCCAGACATTGTCATGATTTTCTCTCAAAACTTGACTCCTCTTCTTAAACACATGCCATGATTCTGGCTACATTCTCGGTTTTCCTTGGTGAATGTCCTCGTGAGCTAAGACCCAAGCAGCAGGGCGCATTGTGCCTGAGGACCACCTGGAGGACGGCAGGCTGATAACAAATACTGCTGAATGTCCTCGACCACTTCGTTCACTGGATCTGGCAAGCATGGGACTACTGGCTCCTGCCAAAGTCAAAATGACTCTCAAGGATGGACACCGAATCAACTCAAAACATGCGCAGAGCCACAGGCAACAACACGGATGAAAAAGCCCTTCCAGAATTCCTCCAGTAGAGGGAAAAACAATGGCATAAGTGTGTTTGAAACAAGGGGAATTGCTTCAAAGGGAATTAGTGATGATCAGATATCTTTTATGGCAATAAATGAAAAAAAATTAAAGCTATACTTTTAGATCGCCCCTCTCATAAAGATTGGCTCGATGAAATGGCAGATAAGTAGGAGACAGGTATTATGAATAATACATAAACCAAAGTTTTATAATTGAAGAAAATGCTGTCAAAATAAAACTTTCATTTCTCTAAGTGCCAGTGATTTAATATTTCCTAAAACATTTATGAAAACAGTTATCTGACTCATAGGATGGAGAAAGAGCAAATAATTCTAGTGAATTCTCTAGAATTCAAGCACAAATACAGGGTGCCTCAAAAATAGAAGATTATCACAAGTACAGTGCCAACATAAAAATGGAATGTGACTTTGAATGTATTGCTTCTTAATTCATGGAAATGTTCTAAACAGAGACAAGACAATTAAAATTCAGTCCTATGCAACTGAGCAAAATGAACTGGGAAAACCATATTCTGGAGTAAATCAATATAAAGTCTAGGATGCTCTGAACATGTATGCATGTTTTTATGTGGCTATAGTGGATATTCTTCATTAAT
Source organism: Myocastor coypus (assembly GCA_004027025.1). Classification (NCBI taxonomy): domain Eukaryota; kingdom Metazoa; phylum Chordata; class Mammalia; order Rodentia; family Myocastoridae; genus Myocastor; species Myocastor coypus. The sequence goes on from PVJA010003187.1 coordinate 97,703, forward strand.
GGCAAAATACTTCAGAAGTGATTAAATCTAAGGCCATCCTGTTGTCATTTTATAATAAAAAGTTCAACTAAGCCTAAGCTTAAATACCATATCTAATGCCCTAATAAATTCAGTGTAGGCAAGAAACAATAAAAACGAGGTACCATTCAGAATTACAATGTTTTATAGATTTGACCTAAGGTATTCAAGGATGGAAACAAGAATAACAACTATTGCCGGGTGTGGTGGCGCACGCCTGTAATCCCAGCACTCGGGAGGCTGAGGCAGGAGGATTGCTGTGAGTTCAAGACCAGCCTGGGCTACAAAAGTGAGCTCAAGGCCAGCCTGAACTGCATAGTGAGACCCTGTCTCAAAAAGACAAAGAAAAAAAAAAAAAAAAAAAAAAAAAAAA
>PVJA010003188.1:0-87426 GCA_004027025.1 Myocastor coypus
TTTTTTTTTTTTAATTTTTCTAAGCAACATTAATAGGGAGGTGGGTCTTGCCCACACACTGTACTCTGTAGAATGATTGTGAGGACAATATGCAATATGTCAACTTTCAAAGAAAAGAAAGGGGAAAAGAAAAAAAAAAGTAATGTGGATTTAGAAAGGTTAATGTTTAATTGTTTGATCAATCTTATATACCTATATGTATTAATCTGAACTGATCTGATGATGAAAATATGGAATATAACCATTGTTAAATTTAAACAATAAAAAAAATTGAAACAAAAAAAGGAGAGAAGATGTCTGATGAAAAATCCTGAAACATTATTTCTTTCTTTCTTCCTTTCTGTCTGTCTGTCTGTCTGTCTGTCTGTCTGTCTTTCCTTCCTTCCTTCCTTCCTTCCTTCCTTCCTTCCTTCTTTCTTTCTTTTTCTTTTGTGTTTTTGTGCAGTGTCTACAGGGTCTCATTATGCAGCTCGGGCTTGTAGTGATCCTCCTGTTTTCAGTCTCCCAAGCTCCAGGATTATAGGTGTGCGCCACCACACCCAGTTTCAGTTGCTGTCCCAGGACACCCCAGGGGCAGGGCCCGTACAGCATGCTGGGGATCTAACCCTGATCCCTGCATCTGCCTAAGCAGGCACTTTAATCTGCTAAGCTATCTGGCCAGCCCTAATTATTTCCTTTTTAAGTTGCCAAGTTATAACAGCATTTATGGACTATGAAGTGATGTTATGATGTATGACTACTACAATATAAAATAATTAAAACATGTTAGTTAGCATCCATTGTATCAAATGTTTACTTTCTGTTGTGAGAATATTTCAAATTTATTCTCTTGTGGATTGAAATGTACAATGAGGTATAAGTTACCATCTCGCCTGGCTGTGTTACACGATGTGCCTCAAAGACCAAAGCCTCATGCCTCTGACTCACTGAGGCTTTGTGCTCCCTTTAGCAGGGCTTTCACATTTCTCCACGCACACACACACACACAGCACCTACAGCTACCCTGTCACTCTCTGCTTCTGTGGATTCATTTGTTTAGACCCATATACGGCAAGGACACAGGGCAGGTGTCTTCCTGTGCATAGCTTATGTCACGTAGCACCACACTTTCTAGCTTCCTACATCTTGCGGTGAATAACAAAATTACTTTACTTTTAAAGTCTGCCTAGGAATCTTCAGTAAGTGTCTCAGTGGCTCTTTCCGAAATGAAGGAAGGAAAGCTTCATTTAGCTCACAGTTACTGGAGGTTGCGGTCCCTACTCAGCTGGCTCCAAGGCTGAGTGGCACAGGGCAGAGGGCAGCCCTTCATGGCCATGGCAGTGGCAAAGAGCAGAGAGCAAAGCGGGGAGGAGCAGCAAGAACGACAGCCGAGAGGAAGTCTGTCTCTCTTAAGATGCATTCAGGCTATCTGCCCACGGCCAGGTGCAGTGCTCACACCCGTAATCCCAGTCGATCGTGAGTTAATCTCAAACTCTGGAAGTCACCCCCATGACTGCGCGAGTCTTTGGAGGGACAAGCAGACATAAGCCATAACAGTGTGCGCGATGCAACGTTAACCTACTTATACACAGGCAACCTAACTGATGGACAGCTAGGTTGATGCTGTAAGTCAGCTGCTGTGAATATCATTATAAGTATCGTGAAGGGCAGCCCTTTTGCTGGCATACTAAGGTGAAAATTTTCTGAAGAAATATCCAGCTGCGGAGTTACAGGACCACATGAGAACTCGTTCCTGTCTTTGCGAGGAGCTTCCCACAGCTTTCCATGATGGTGGCGCTAGCCCGTCTTCCCAGCCCACAACATTTAAGTCGTGATTGCTCTACATCCTTGCCAGAAAATATTACGTTTATCTTTTTGATAATTGCCATGCTGAAAGGAAAAAGATAATCTTCTTGTGTTTTAATTTTTATATCCATGGTGACTAGTGATGTTGAGTTTTCATCCTACATATTTTTTTATTTCTTAAATGCATCTCTTGCCATTCTTATGTGCTTTTCTTTAAACAGAAAAAAGCACTTGCTCCAGCTAGGAGCCCTGCCCTTGGGCGACCTCCCTCTGCCTTCATTATGCCTCTCCTTCTCCATTAAGTCTCTTTTTACTGAAAGGATGTGGCCTCTTGGCCCTTGCTCCAAGCTATGCTGAGAGGGTAAAACTCAGGGTAATGTTCTGTCCAGTCCACTGATGGCAACTGCTCGGCTGTGGACTCCTGCTTGTTTGTAAAGCCCATGAACCTCGACGCCCCGAGGGCCGGGGCAGCCGTACCCTGCCTCCCAGCTCCTGGGTGCTGTGCCGTCTGTTGGTGGCACTGTGCGACTCTGCACACTGGGTGCTGCTGTCAGTGCCTTCTAGAGGCTGTGAATACCTTCTGAGGGGCTGTGGCGTTACTACAACATTCTCAGTGGTGTCTGCTCAGATCCCTTGCCCACATCTCTTCAATTCTTTATTTTCCTTCTTTAGCATCCAGTGATAGCCCTGTAGTTTTGGATGTTAATACTTGTTATGATTTCGATGTGGAATGACCCAAGTGCCACTCGTGCTGCGAGGCGGCCTCTGAACAGTGCTGGTGACATGTTCTGTAGTGGCTTAGCCCACTGAACAGTGCCTGGCGGGGCATCTCTTGGGGAGCTCCGCGGGATGAGGCGTGCATCCTTGGGGCGTGCCGTGGAGGGTGGGTCACCCCGCCTGGCCGCTCCTCTCGCCCTGCTCCCAGGCTGCCCTTTAGATTTCCCTCACCATCCTTTCTGCCATGCTGTCTCTGCCAGCTGAATGCGGAAACCTTCAGAGCCTGTGAGCTTTAGCTTGGCCTCCTGGAAGCTGCAGACCCGGAACTATGCCAGCGACGTGTGGGTGGGCGTCGCCAGCTCATCTTGTAAATTTCCGTGGCCTGCATTAGACGTTTCTCTTGCAAATGTTGCAACAATGTCTTCCAAATATTTCTTTCCAGTTGCTTGTGCCTTCACCCTGTGCGTTGTTTCTTTCACGATGCAGGACTATTTAATGTGTTCCAAGGCCATTTGTTTAAAAGATCTAAAAGAATACCTGCCTACGCCTACACCATGTGCGTTTTCTGGGGGCGTGGGGGTGGTGGTGGTGGTGGTGGGGTGGTGGATTCTACCCGTAGTTTTACGGTGCAGGTCTGATGTTGAAGCATTCAATCCGTTTTGAAATTTTTTTTGTACGTGATATAAAATCAAATTTCATTCTTTTGATTATAGACTCCCGGTTTCCTCAGCACCATTTATTCAGAGAGCTATGCGTTTCCCATCGTGTATGCATGGCACATGTTCATGGGCTCCCCTTTCCACTCTATTGATTGGCAAGCCCAATTTTATGCCACAGGCCAGAGATGTAGCTCAGCAGTTGCATGAGAAATTCCAGGCCCCGAGTTCAGTTCCAGGTACCAGAAAAAGAATAAAACAAAAGCAAAAACAGAGCTCCCAGGCCCCTTGTTTTTATGCTGGTACCGCGATGTCCTAACTTCTACAGCTTTGCTCGCTTCTGATTGCCTTGCCAATTTGGACATTTTGTAGTTCTGTGTGAATCTTGGGACTGTTCTGCTTCTCTATGAAAAAGAATACTGAAACTGTCACAGAGATTGCAGGAAATCTTTAGATCACTCTGCGCATTGTGAACATTTCAATAATATTAGTGTTGTCACCCATGACCACAGGATACCTTTTTCATTATTAATGATGTCACTTTTTTTACTAACATTTTATAGTCTTCGAAGCACAAGTGTTTAGCTTCCTTGGTTGAAGTAGTCTTGTATGTAACTTCACAGAATCACCTAGTAAATGCTCCTCCAATTAGATGTAGATTACTTTGCAAAACAAGACGGTGTTTCCCAGCTCCACACCCTGAAAGCCTGGAGCATGTCACTGAAACAAGTACAGTCGCAGAAAGAAAAATTTTCCCAGCAAGATGGTTAACACTGAGACTGAACTGAACAGCAATAATAAAACACAGGAGTGTTCAGAGATGAAATTTCATTATAAATGTCACATGCACAGCATAAATACAATATTTGGGGATGAGCATGGGGACTTTTATAATATTGAAATAGTTTAGTAAAGACTTTACTGGTTGAAGCATTCCAGTATTGCTTTTTTCTCCTCACAGCATTGTAGGCAGCTCAATTAGATCGAAATCCAGGCAGCAAGCCGGGCGGGCGCTCGAGGCGCCAGTGTGAAAGCCAGGTGCCTGGCAACTGCAGCGGGGACAGACGCTGCTGCTGTGGGCCCGACCTCCGGACAAAAGATTAAGCCAACGCGCACACACACGCTGCCCTAGGGATGGGCATCGGGGCTCGATTGTGCTATACGGGTCTCTACCACCTCGAAAGAGCCGGGAGGAATCGCTAACTGGACCGCTAGCCAGAAAGGTCCCTGTTCTGTGCTCACGCCTGCTTGCTGTGCGACTCACTTCTCGGTGTGACCGACCTGCTCCCCTTTGCATGAATTTCGCCTGTGCACTTGTACTGGTAACCTCACTGGTCGGGCACAGTTATGTCCCGCCTCGTGCCCGCTGTGGTGGTCGATACACTGTGGCAATTCGGCCAGGTCGCTTGGCATTTTCACACTCTGGGCTGTGAGGACCCACCCCAGAGTAGCTCAGTACAAAAGGGGAGGCACAGAAGGGACTCGGCATTCCACTGCCTTGGAAGTCAGCTTGGACCTCATCTCCCGGCTTCCAGCGCACACTCTGCGGCCTCCAGCTTGGATCCCTCAGCTTCCTCTTGCAGATTCTTCATCCTTCTGTTATAGACCCAATGACCGGCCTTTAGAGATGGTTAGAGATCATTAGAGACGGAACACTGCGGTGAGCTTCGGACCTTGGGACTGAATCCTTCAGTGTGTGGCGTGCAGATCTCGAGGCTCGCTTCCGCACCTGACTCTGTGACTACTGCGCTCACCTTGGAAGTTCTCATGTTTCCCACCCAGGGCCCACCTTCCACCGTAGATTTGCTCTATAAAAATCCCTAGAAAATGCAGGGCCCTTGGCTACCCACTCGGATCCCCCTCTGTCTCTCTCTCAGGCAGAAAATTTCTCCCAATAAATACATTCTGCTTTTAACGTCCATTGCTCCCAAAATTTATTCTTCAATTTTTAGAAAACACTAACGCATCTTGAATATCTTTCAGATTGGGAGTTTCTTACCTCAACATCAATACGAAAAGTTGAAACATACCCTTAATTTGAAATCCCTAATTGTAAAATTGAAATTAATGAAAAGCTGAATGTATCACAATTAAAATGAATTATGAATTGAACAATGCAGAATGACATTAATTGAGCATTCATGGGTATAGGCTTCATTCTGGACAGAACATAAAAGAATTTCTTAAATTGGGCAACTCTTCCTTATGTATTCATTGTTCGTGTTTCTTTTAGATTCAGAGATACTTGAGCTAAACCCGTGAGGCAAATACAGAACAAATATAGCTTTTGCTACCCCAACCGAGATTTCCTAAATTAAGAGAAAGCTGAGGTGGGTAAACGTGCAGCTCTCTCTTCTAAGGAAACCCCTTTAGCGATGGAGCTCCTTGCTGCTCATGGGTGGCAGCAGTTGCTGGCTCTGCCCTGGGACAGGCTCGGGGCTGTGGAGGGGATGCAGCCTTTCTAGCTGTACTATGTGGCCGCTGCCTTGCCCATCTTCAGGTACGTAGGCTCAGGATGGTGCAGGACTGGAGACAGGCAGTGCCCAGAGCCAAGGCCTGAGCTCAGGGCGCCGGAGCCCGCCAGCTCGAGACGGCTCCTGGTCCTCAGGTGCCCTCTGCGCAGCCCGGAGAGCTCTGCCTTGAGGTCTCTTCCGCAGCTAAGCCAGTCCTCTGTAGCCCTTGCAGTAGCCTGTCTTTAAAGTTTGCAGGTGTCACACTCATCTTTCAGGAGTCGTTTAGCAATAGAGGCCTTCCTTAGTCAGCCTGGGAAATGGCGAACTCCAGAGAACAGTGAGTTGAAGGGAACTACAGTCTAGGGCAGGAGGCGGAGCATAATATGTAGCCAGACAGCAGAAATGGAGCTTTCTGAGTTTACTTTTTTACAATTTTAGGGATAAGCTGTTTCTCCCGACTCTCTCGTGCTGGGTAGTCACTGTCACTCCCACCCTGTCCTCAGCTCAGATGACAGACAGAATGCACAGATGCTGGCCGGGAGTCTGGAGTCTGCCTTCCTCCCTCCCAGGGAGAGCAGGAGCCAGGATGAAGCAATAGGGTGTTTCCTCATCTGTTGACTCCGTGCCACTGTTGTCCCTGTCTCCTCTTCTTGATTGTGAAAGCCATTCACACCTGAGAAGAGGGAGATAAACCTGAGGCAGCACCAGGGCCTGCCTCCCCTGACAGCTCCATAGAACAGAGGCTTCCTCCTTTCGTGCCGGTCTCCCGGGCTCTTGGGAAAGTGCAAGCTGCACAGACCACAGGAGGAGGCCTGAACGGCGCGGTGCGCTACCGAAGTGTTCATGGCTCAGGAGCTCTAAGTCTGTCGGGCACTTGTGCAGCGGTGGAGGGCACTGGACTTGACCCCACAGCTCTGAGCGTCCGGGACACAGCCTGGTCCTCCTTCCTTGCAGGAACCTGGGAATTTAAGACCCTCACCTTCTATGTGCACTTCCTTCTGAAGTCTCTACATTGTACTTTCTTTTCTACCTTAGTTCCTCTTCTCATTGCTGAGACAAAATGCCCAATGCCCTCCGCTAAGGGAGGCGAGGGTTACTTGGCTCACAGTCTGTAGAGGCGTCAGGCCACCGTCAGCTGGCTCCCAGGCCAGCAGCCACTGCAGAGGGGCGTTGCAGAGGGGAAACAGCTCACGGTGGCAGAAGACCCGGAAGCAGCGAGAAGGTTTAGCAGCATTTCCTGGTTCTTTGTCCTCTCTCTAGGTCCCTGGGATCAGGGTGGGATTGAGTCAGTGGACTGAGGCAGCGATGGTGCGCTCTTCACTGCAGGTTCTCTCACTCGAGATCCAGCCGCCGCTGACACAGCTCCGTGGAAGAATTCGTGGGCCTCTGTGGGATATCGAGGGACAGCTGTAGCATCCTCCATGTGGCTTCATGGTGTGGACTCCCTCACTGGAATCAAATCATGAGTAAGGAAGAAAACTATATTCACTTTTTAATTTCTTTAAAAGATATAATCAATTTAGGATTTTATCACAGATGGCTTGTCTATTGTTAAATATTTTACAATCTCAAAAAATGCAGTACAAACAATTAAAATAATCAAATATTTACCTGATCAAATTCATGAAATCATGCTGTCATCTTTCTCTGAGAATTAGGAATCCATCTTCTCTTGCTTCACACCCCAAAGTAACACCCTTCGCCTCAGTTTCCACCAGCGTGGAAGCTCGCCTTTTGTCAAAGGCGTTTGGTGAAGACATATTAAAAGAGAAACAGTCGCACGGAGGTGGACTTGGGCCTCCGTAGCTTCACTCACCTGCGCAGTGGAGAAATATTTTCAGAGCCCTCATTTTATCTTTGCTTTGGGTTGGTACGGGTCACCCCGTTAGGTCCATGGCTACTGTGAATCGTCAGCTCTACCCTAGGGTGCTTACTGCAGCCAGGTTCAGCCAAACGGAACTGGGTGTGAAGAGCTGAATGAGTAAGTAACCTGGTAAGCATTACCAAAGGGCAGCCACGTCTTAGCAGTAAAAGCGGAACGACACAGGACACAGGAGAGTGCTTTCTGTGGCACAGTCACGACACGGGAATCCGTGTTTCTGCTGTAGACCCAGGTAGGAGACAGCGGGCTGAGGAGACCCGGAGACTGCCGTGCCTTTCAGAGCACAGACCTTTCCGCGCAGGTCTGATTTGGGCTGCGACCCCCCAGTCTCGGCTGTGGCCTCCCACGCCACCTTGGTCAGAGGTCACAGAAGCCACGTCAAAATGTGGTGTGAAGGAAATGGGCTTGCGCGCTCCAGCCGCATGTGAGCAGGAGACTAAGCCCTGAACAAGAGCGAGGACAGACGGAGGGAAAGAGAAGGGGAGAAAGCAGAGGGAGCAGAGGGACGGGAGGGAGGAGCGAGGCGGAGAGTCGAGGCCTAGCGCTGCGTTTCTCTCCAAGAGAACACTGCCAATATTGGAGAAGAAAATATCGGGACATTCCTTAAGTGAACCGCGAGCTTGGAGTATACGTGGAGCAACGTCTTCATGTATTTTGCAATATAAAACTGCTTATCAGAGCTTGCTTTCTGGTCCAGCAGGTCTGTTACAGTAAAGAGGAGAAAAGTAATTTAGTAATCCGAGAGTCAATCATTTCCCCTTTGAATTAGCTTCAGCCCATTTTCAGTTCTGTTCTGTGTTGTTCTCTTACTCTCAGGCTGCCGCGGACAGTTGTTCACAGGTAGCTGGACTCGGCTCCCACAGCCTTGGAACTGTCGCTGCCTGCAGCCCTGCTTTCTCCAGCTGGGCGCTGCTCCTGAGGTCCCCAGCACCTCCCACTGGTGCACCCAGCTGAAAGGGAAATGCTGAAGATGGTTTGCCATTTGGTTTTGGATCCACACTGTCTCCTGTGCCGAAAGAAGCCCACAACAGATGGCAAAGTTAGGGTTGGGTGGAAGGAAGGGGTTTCTGTTTGCTTGTTTGCTCTGGCAGAGCTGGGCAAATACTCTCCAGGCTCCACCTGCACCCACCACTCCAGGGCACACGTGGAAATGTGGGCTACGTAGGGCAGGTCGCGTGCCGAGCAGTCACTGGGTTTCACCGATTGCCGAACAAGACCGACATATTCTTTTAGTTCTCATTTTACAGATCAGAAAAATGAGACTCAAAAGCAAAGGCTCAAATTCAGTTTGTTTTTTCAAATTTTAAGTGCAGGGTTCGAGCCTGCACTATGTTCCCTACTTTATATCATATCTTCTAGGCTGAATTGAAAAATTCATATGTACTTAATTTTTTGTTGGCTAACGAAGTGAATTAAATTTGTAATTTAAGCGTTATGCTACAATGATTAAAGTGTCCCCTTATGTTAACATAAAATATGAAGTTTGAAATGTTTTTCAGCATTCGATTTTTCTTAGAAAATGAGAGTCACAGAACAAGGTACGAGGCGGCCTACAGAGGCACGACCATCAGCAACCAGTGTCCCCCACAGCAGGTGGGAGTCTTAAAAGACCTCACCGCCTGGCATGTCACATGGTCGTTATGCATCAGTTGCTTCTGTGAAGTCTTTGCGAGGAATGAGAGCTCTGTGCTTCTGGGAGTGAGAGTGAGCAGGAGGGCCAGCAGGTAAAGAGACGATGACCTGGGAAGGCAGACGGACATGATGCGTCACTCAGAAAGGCCCTTTTCCTTGGTAACGTGCTTGATCTCCTTTGACTGACCTCGTCAGATACAAAAGTTACATGTTGGGTTACATAGAACTTGCTTTATCTTGGTCTTAACCATCCAGCAGAAAAGTTTAACCAGGAGGTAGAAAAGGTAAAGCCATATTAATATGCAGAGCTGTAAAAGGCTCAAGTCAGCAGCTTCCAGCATGGCCAGTTCTGCTTACAGCCCACTACTATTATGCACTACTGCTGCTTTCTCTTGGTTCCATCAGAGGAAAGATTTGCGCTAATAGGGTTTCTACAAGATATCAAGTCTGCATCTTGTACTCTGAACAACTACTACGAAGGCAACATTATGCAATGTATTCATCATGGCAACTGTCCTACTAACCTGTTTTGAAACTGTCTCATTCTTATCTCTTTCTCATTGAAATTAATGCAATTTTTAAAAAGAAATGATTGAGACTAAGGGTGGCAGGGATGGCAGTGGGCCTGCAGGAAAGAGACGAGAGTGAGCCCCAAAACGCCTACAGTGGGCCCTCAAGTTATGACCAGCCTGATACGCAAGCACCTGGGGTGGTGATCAGAATTCTGGCTTTGACTTATGACAAAAGCCTTGAGTTATGCCCCAGTTGCTGGCCACCTGTGCTTGCAGATGGTTTCAGACTCATAATTGACCCCTCCTTTGCTCTGCAAGGAACATGACAGCATCCTTCCCTGTATGGGGTTGAGAATTCCTGATCCAGTGTCTCCAAGGACTCTGACGTCAGCCTGTACACAGGAGAGAGACTTTGAAGGCCACGCAGCGGAGCCTGAGCCCACAGGTGACAGCTTGAGCTGCCACCAGCTCTGGGAGCAAACCAGGTTCACGAGTTAAGGATCCACTGTGTTCTTGGCGGTTTTGGTTGCATGAAGCAGTGCTCGGAGCGTGTAACTCCTGAGACCTACGCAGCACAAGTCAGCACCAGAACAGAGCAGAACACATGAGTGATTTAGCTACCAAAGTGCCAGAACTGCAGAGGGCAAGTTCAGACCAATGGCCACATCTGTCCGCAGGGGATTCGGTCAAAACATAGAGTGAATGTTGAAATGAACAAATAGGCACTGCACAGGGAGACCTTGCCATTCGTGCTCCTCAGCACCCCCTGGCTATCCACACACTTGTACCACCATCCCTGCCACTGTCTGAAGCACTTCTGGAAGTCCTCTTTCATGAGGGTCATTTCGAAGCGTGATGAAAAACGCAGTGAGCGCTGCTGCTGTCACCTGATAGAAAAGCAGAGCCAAAAGAGTGCCGTGCCGCACCTTACGCACGCAGCTCATCTGGCCTGGACCAGGCGGCCTGGCTGCTGCCGGCGGGATGGCTTTACAATGTGAGAAGAGCCACGGCACATGAGTGTTCAAGCGAAAGGTGCCCTTTGGAGCAGGACAATGGCAGTGCAATTTTTACTGCAAACAGTTTTTAAATGTAAACATTCACCTAGTTGTTCAGTCATATGCCATAGTTGGGTGGGATTTCTAGGGTCCTCTGAGAGTTCTGCTTACCCAGAAAGGGGGAGGTAAACAGAATCACTAATGTAGGCATTTGGGGTGTGTGTGTGTGTGTGTGTGTGGAGGGGGGGTGCGATAGCATCATGTGGCATCATGATAAACCTCTCTAATTTTCATCCTGACCCCAGTTAGTTGGAAATTTCAATTTCAGACAGAGTCCTGGGGGTGGCTAGACAGACTGTGGCAATGAATACCAAGCTATTCATCTTTTATGGCAATTAATTACATATATCATCTAAATTTCCCAGAAGCTAAAAGTGTAACACTATACCATTTGCTAGAAATTTTTTAAAATTAAAAAGTCAGTATAGCTTTTTCATTAACTTTGAAAACTTTATTATGAAAATTGCTCATTGCAATTCTTATGAGGAGTCAATTCATAGTTTTCCTTCAAGTGTAAACAAATATAATTTTTCTTTCTAATTTCTCAAGAAGGACATTCATGAAAGCCTGTAGTCATACTTCATAGGTTAAAAATCAGAAACAAGTCTGAAGGCACTAGAATGATGATTATTTTATCAGTAGGCTATTAATTTTGCTCTCCTGTGGAGAATTAAAATATTCATTCCAGATTGCTCTTTTAGGAAATCATATTATAGGCTCCCCATGGAGGCAGGAAAAGATAGCAGGCTCCATGGAAAATCCCTAGAGTTAAAAACAACTGACATTTTTCACTTTTAGTATGTTATGACATTTTGAATTATGGAGCAGACTAAGTTTTCTTTCCTTCTTTCTCTTGTTTCAAGAGATTGAAGCTTTTTTTTTTTTTTTTAAGAAAAAAGGCAAATACAATCAATCATTCACAAAAGCAGCACTCATTAACAAAATTTAATTCATCTTCCTGTAAAGGAAGAAAAGAGTGGTTTCCTACGCCGGCTGCAGGGAGCGCAGGAGTCAAGGCCAGGCTGCGTGCTCGCGGCCCCTGGGTCCTCCCCAGGTCAGTCTTGGCAAGTCACCCCGGAAAGGTCAGGGGCATCTTCCACTCTACTAAATGTAAAAGGTGAGTCTAACTGGAATTAATATGATTCCACTGGGAGCAACTTGTATCAAATTATTGATGGAAGTAGCGGATCAATCTTCCACACTTGCTAGTTAGACGTGCTAGGATTAGAAAAGACTTCCTGGGCCGCTGCACTCATGTAGGAGTCTCCTGCTCTTGGTTCTTATCAGATAGCGATATAGACTCAGCCAAATCATTCCACGTCATATGCAATTTTTGCCAGATAGGTAAATATGAACTTTATGCTGAACCGCAGTGGAAACCGTCAGAAAGACAAGGACCCCCAAGTGAGAGGGGGTCACTATAACTCCCACTCTGCGAGAGGTCTGGCATGCTAAGTTCATGGTCCCCCAATTCAAGGAATGCACCCTGGGGGACAGCAAAGGTTAACAGTATGAATTTGTTTTGCAGGGGAGAGATGTAGTTGTTGAGAGAGCCAGGTAGGAACCAAGAACGTGGGTCACCGTAGACTCCACCTCATAGAGGAGGTTTTATAGAGCAAAATCAAGAGAGGGGTACAATGTGAGACAAAGTTATAACTTTTATTAATAAGATTCCAAATACAGCCGTATAGGTAATATTGATTCAGTGGGACATAACTCGCAAGGCGAGCGTGCATGGATGACGGCCCTGACCTGGAGCGGTCCTCTACACTAGTCTTGCCTGTGGTCTTATTCCTGGTGGGTGGGAGAGAATGGCCCACCCCAGTGCTAAGGAGATAATGGCCTTAAGTCTGCAGAGGTGGTGTCAGTCAGCTCAAATGCACCTCCAGTCACAGGCGCAGTGCGTTCTCTCCTTCTGCCCCGACTGTTGAGGGCCCATCCCTGTCCGACCACCAATGAGTGCCAAGCACAGCTACCTCCGATGTTATCATATTCCTTTCTTTCTGACTCTGAAAGGAAGGAGAACAAGTCGCTCTCTGTGGGAGTCCTTGGAAGTGGCCATCATATCATCCTCAGTGCTTTCCTTCCTTACGCTAACCCGAGCTTTCCTTAGAGTGTGCGGGTCTCAGTGTCTCCTAATTCTCCTGTTGATCTTCTCAGGACGGGTTAGAAGATCATCTCACCAAAATCATTCAATATTTCCTTGAAGATGAACAAATGACCCGGAGTTTTGTTATATTGTTCTCCACTTCTCTTAGGTCAGTGCAAGGTGGCTGACCTTAGAGTGCTATTTAAAATTAAAGGGGTATCAGGGACTGACTTCCTTGGCTCCACGGGGCCTCTGACCTTGGTTGGCAGAGTCGTGCAGCTGGAAGACGAGCCAGGCCCGTTGTACAGGCACACAGTGAGCGTCCTCAGTAGCTGGCAGGGCTGTGCTGGGCTTCCCAGCCTCCAGAGCTGCAAAGGAAAAGTGATGCATGTCTCTTCTGTGAAATATCCTTGGTCTCTGGCATTCTATTTTAGCAGCAGAAGATGGGCCAAGAACAGCCAGTCCAGGGAGAAACATGTAAACACAATTCATTAGCATATGCTCTTTGTATTCGCAGGAATCCCCCAAAGGATCGATGTTTGTGTGTACTGTAACATATCACAGTGTAGCTGAGGAAATGTTGAAATGCCCTGCATTGGACTGCAATTGAGAAAGTAAAACACATATTCTCCTGTTCTGAGGTATTACACACTGCTCTAAAGCATTCCTGTGTGAGCTGAGCTCTGCTTCAGACCACAGACCCAGCTACACACTGATCCTGAGCATCTTGCAAGGCACACAGAACGTTCACTAAGATCCTGAGTGAATAAACTAGGCTGATGCCAGGAATCATGATCTGTTAGAAATTACCTCGGTGACAGTTCTTTATGAAACCAGATTAAAGAGTCACAATTTTACACACAGAAAATAATCAGCTGTCCCATCCAATCACTCTTCTGTGTTATGAAGATGCCACAGAGTCACAAGCCAGTGGCTGCTGTCGGTGGACACCGGGCAGTGAGTCTCGGGGGAGGCAGCTTCACGCTCCACTTTTCATGGAGATGTTTTGTAACATAGCCTCTGTTACTCTAAAATCAGAATCACCTGCTCACTTGCTTACCAAAGAATTGACACGAGGCCGTGTCAGTAACCAAAAGGGTGAATAGGAACCGTGCGACTGTGAGTACCGCCATGTGGACCTTCACGTGTCTGCTTTCAGTCTCGGCTAACCTGGAAACAAGGAAGAGACTCAAGCCATGCGCTGCCCTGCTCACAGGTGAGAGCGGCCTTCGCAGATGCTACTCCATGTGCTACACGCTGCATGTGCCCCAGCTTCCCGTGTCAGAAACAGTCCTGACACGAGAAGGCCCGGGGTGAGGGGGAGCACCCTATCAGCGGTGAGATTCAGGAACATAAGGAGATGCTCTGGTTGTGGCATCAACCTCAGGGATGAAGAGCTCAGACTACTACAGGGAGAGGGGGGAGGGGTGTGAGGGTGAGTCTGCTGTGCATGCTGCAGACAGGGGTGCGAGGGCGGGTCTGCCGCGCACTGCGGCCAGGGGTGCAAGGGTGTGTCTGCGGCACACGCGGTGCGCAGGGGTGCGAGGGCGGGTCTGCCGCGCACTGCAGGGAGGGCTGCAAGGGTGTGTCTGCGGCACACGCGGTGCGCAGGGGTGCGAGGGCGGGTCTGCCGCGCACTGCGGCCAGGGGTGCAAGGGTGTGTCTGCAGCACACGCGGTGCGCAGGGGTGCGAGGGCGGGTCTGCCGCGCACTGCAGGGAGGGCTGCAAGGGTGTGTCTGCAGCACACGCGGTGCGCAGGGGTGCGAGGGCGGGTCTGCCGCGCACTGCAGGGAGGGCTGCAAGGGTGTGTCTGCAGCACACGCGGTGCGCAGGGGTGCGAGGGCGGGTCTGCCGCGCACTGCAGGGAGGGGTGCAAGGGTGTGTCGGCGGCACACGCGGTGCGCAGGGGTGCGAGGGCGGGTCTGCCGCGCACTGCGGCCAGGGGTGCAAGGGTGTGTCTGCAGCACACGCGGTGCGCAGGGGTGCGAGGGCGGGTCTGCCGCGCACTGCGGCCAGGGGTGCTAGGGCAGGTCGATCCCCCTCCTTCCCTTAGAGCAGAGGAGCCAGGGTCCATCTCTCGGTCCTCGACCTGGAGCCTGTGTAGCACAGGGTGGTGCTCACAGGCCTCAACCTCCACAGGATGCCATCAGACACCCCAGCTCGGTCACAGACGTGGAGCCCGAGAGAGACGCAGCCAATTTGCCAAGGCATTAGTGAAGCCTTTCTGAGAGCATAGCAAGCTCCCCCAAGGGCAGAGGGAAGAGGACTGCAGGCGAACAAACGCAAAGTGAAATGTGCCCGCTCTACACAGTCTGCTGATTGGGCTCACGGGAATCCCTTTTCCCTATCGTGTTAGCTTGCTTGAGTTGGATTTTTTAGTGATCATTCACATTATACTGAAGCTGTTATTTTGCAAGTGCAGAACCACGGTTTCACTAAGCTCAGAGCACAGCCGCCATTGCTGCACGCCCCCTAATCTCATAGTCACTGGCGCCATCTTGTTTTCCTTCAGCCATGGCCATAAGAATGTTCTGTTTGTCTTGCCAGATGTGCTTACCAGGTAAGTAACTCAATTAGCACCTTGTCTGACGTTCAATCCAAATTAAAGTAGATGAAGTTTCTAGTTAGTTTTAAGTTCTTGCGAGCACACTGTCGTTTTGGAAATAACAGCAGGTCATATGTCCATGGCGCTTGGCACATCGCAGCTTCCTTTCAGCCGCAGCACCTAAGCTAGTTGCCACACACTGGCCGCGTGGTAGTGCCCGGTGTCCTCCAATTCTGAAAAACTAGGAAGCGAGTAGCAGGACTGAAGGTTCTGGGGGAGGGCGCGCACTGGGTAGAACACAGCTCCCAGTCAGAGGGGCGGTCTTTCCACAGTTGCTCTGCTGAGGCAGAGTCTGCTGCTGCGGGTAGCCAGGCCCAATGCTCCAACGGCTAGCAGGACCTGACGGATGCTCCACGTCTGGCGTGTCCAGGTCCCTTTTGGGTGGACTGAGTCCCCTTGACAGCCTTCCTTTCCTTGGCATCTTTACTAACCTGCTGCGCTGTACTGCAGACCTGCCTTGTCCTTCTGCCTGAGGGACAGCTCAGGCATGGTTGTGTAGCACGAGGCGATGGTGGCAGCGTGAGAGGGCTGCTCCTGGCCTGGTGGTGCTCTTTCGTCTAACCACAGTCCTTCCTATCACAGTGCAATGTCAGTGCTGCATGCTCTGGTTTTACAACACAGAAAACACTTCAGAAGCTGGAAGTAGATGTATGGACCCTTAGTTTTTAGTAAGGGAAGATGCCGGTTGTTTGGTGGAAGAAGAAATCAGTGAACCCCCAAGCAATCCCATAACCCAGTCTCCCAGGCTGCACATTGTAAGCCCTGGGCAGCCTGACCTTACAGCCCTGCCCTGGTGCTCTGCGGAGGCAGAGTGCTTTGACCCAGTGCTGTGCTCCTGAAACTCGGAAGAGACTCAGGCCAACCGTGTCCGTCACCTCCCTGCAGCTGGGACGAAACATGTAGAACCTGCAACTTAGAGGAAGAGAAGTTGCTTTTGACGCTCTCTCTCTTTTTTTATTTTTAAAGAAACATTTATACAACTTCTTAATTAGGTTAGCTCCATAAGCAACTTGAGCTCTTTCTGAAGAAAACACTACTTTTCAAATGACACGTCTTAGTCTGTCATGAAATCCTTTGCCTGGACTGATGAAGGCCTGTGTTTCCAAGCTGGCTAATGCGACCCTGAGTTCCAGAGTACGCAGTTGGTCGCAGGCTGGGTCCAAGGCAGAAGGGTCAGAGCAGAGGACATGGCAGCACAAAACTGCTCCAACCACCATACCCGGGTAGTGGAGAAAGAGCGGAGAGTGGAGACACATGTGTGCCCTTGTGGGCTGTGCCCAGAGACCAGCCACGCTGTGTAAAAGCAGGTTCATCACTGAATTCACCAGCGGAATGATTCACTGTGCAGCACAGAGCCCGCCATCTAATCATCTCCCAGAAGCTCCGCCCCTGAGCCCGCAAAGCTTCTGGGAAATTAGAGGCAAGCGCCAAGCCACCATGCAGTAAGCAAAAGCAGAAATAGAGATTTCCAGTCTGAAAGACCTACAAGGTTATGTCAATAAAATTTACTTTTTAAAATCAACATAGAGCAATACAAATTCAAAAGTAAGATGTCAGCTTGTAAGCATTTATGTGTCTCATGGCTTACTGAGTCCACTCTAAATGTCAAAGGTGCTAGTTTTTACAGGAAGAGAAGGCTCCTTCCAGAATGCATGCAGCTTTCCTAACAAATGTGGTCATCATGTCTGACCACAGTGATCAAAACACATGGGAAAACTCTAGATAAATTAATTTGATATGAAAATGACTACTCAACTGAATAATTTTAATTAAAATTCAACACCACTAAATATGAAAATCTACCATATAAAAGAAACTGCAAGAACGAAACTGATTGGAAAAGATAACATTGCAGATGAGCAGTTGTGACTCTAAACCTTCTCAGAAACAACAGAATATAAGCTTTGCAAAATGCCCATGCAGTATGCACTGCCCAAATCATCCACTATGGTGACATTTTTATTTTACAATTATATATGAATATGTGGTGTCAAAACCTGTGTAATTGAAATTGGGTAGGAGATGCCAAGCTGGGTTGGCAGCTCTGCATGGCACAGGCATTTTGTACCATCAGTCAATACTGCTGGTTGTACAAAGCGAATGACTGACACAATCGTCAAGGTAATTGCTTTGGTTGCTGATGTCAACCTAATTAGAAGTGAGGCGATCCAAGCTGCTGAGTGGCAGGTGCTGAGGTAAGAGGAAGAGGCGGAGCCACTGGCACAAATCCCGTTGCTGCCAAAAATCTCTTCAGTTGAGAAGTGTAACTATGGGGAAGCCCAGCGCTTCAGAAGCAGCAGGACAGCTGGACCTGGGAGGGAGATGCGGCCCCGGCCAGGGTGCGTCCTGGTCCACAAGGCAGTGGCTTGCCTGACAGCACAGATCAGCACTCTGCCTTCACCCCGCATGACCACAGAAAGCTCACCTCACCTCCATGAGGCACAAGGTTCCACGTTTGAATTAGATGCGGGACTGCAGCTGTTCACAGGTGACTCCAGTGAGATCACTCATGTGGCAACATTTGGATCCGGAGCGGCCACTCGCCTCCTTGCTCATTACTCTCTGCAAGTGCTTGACACTATTCTTTCAGACATTATCGTTGTCCCGATCAGGGGCAGTGTTAAAAGGATTATTTGGTAAATAATATTGGAATTCTCCCAAGCAGGGCTACAATTTCCACCCTTGGTTTAGTGTGCATCAAGCTTGTCTCTCTGCCTTAAACACAGACAGAACAATGAATCTCTTATCATTCAGTGCTTGCCACACTTTCACGTTAAGCAACTAACCAGTTACTTCCCACACAGAGCAGCCACATAATCTCTAGGCCACTTAACTGTGTCTGTAAAAATGCCTTGTACACAGGTGCTGATCTAGAACGGAGGAAGTCAATTGTATTCAGCGTGGCTTTTGTTCACACCTCACCAACGCTCTGAGATAACAAGAGCAGACAAATGAGAAACAAATCTGAAAACATGGAGGCTTTCTTTACTTGATACTTTTAGTAGGTTGGACCTCTCTGGCCCCAACCCGTGAGCCCTACCCTCGCCCTCTGCCCCTCCCCTCAAGCTCCGCCCAGATTCTCTGGCCCCACCCCTTGAACTCCGCCCAGATTCTCTGGCCCGCCTCCTCGAGCTCCGCCCCGGTCCTCTGGCCCAGCCCCGTGAGCCATGCTCTGCTCCTGGAGCTGCTTCCACCCCATGAGGCTTTGGTGGTAGGAGACACAAACCATAGCAAAGAGGTAAATAAGGAACAGAAACCCACAAGGGGCTAAAAGCGTTGCCATTGCCAACTGAGAAAATAAAACATCTAGAAGACTGATGAAAATAGGTACAAATGAGGCGCACACTACTGACCTAGAAAGAGCATTTCTGTTCATCACCAGGCCGTGACAATGATAATGTAAGCTATTTGAAAGATGCTGTGACCTTGACCACGGCACTAGGAAACTGTAATGACCATTTTAAGGAATCAGATATTTCTCTGATGCATAAATGCACCAATAAACCAACAAGTCGGTGAGAATTTGCCAGGAAAGGCGCCTTGCAAGGGGAAGAGTAAGGCGGTCATTTGTTAAGATAATTGAAGCTTTAGCAGAATGTCCGCAGAGAGCGATGCTGAGCCACGTAGTTTGCAGTTACAAGAAAGGATTGTGAGAGTGTTATCACCATAAAGAAGCGATAAATGTGTGAAAAGATGTATTTAACACGATTAAAACCTTGCCTTGTACATGTATGTGTGAGCGGATATGAAAAGAGCATGATGCTCAATAAAAATGTGATATTTATATTTTATATATCTGTTAAATAAGTTATTTATTTATTTGTTAGTATAGGGTCTCACTGCACAGATTGGACTTGTGGTGATCCGCCTGCTTCCAGCCTCCCATATGCTGGGATTACAGGTGCACGCCAGCCACCACGCCCAGCATCTCAGCGCACCCTGGGGAAGGGGCTGACACAGTATGTGGTACCAGGGATCTAACCCTAGTCCCTGCACCTGCCTAAGTAGGCACTTCAGTCCACCGAGCTATATGGCCAGCCCAATAAAGCATTTGAATGTAAAAATAATTGCAGTTAAGAAGTAATTTATCAAATAATTATACCTAAAACATTTGAAAGCTAAAGCCAACGAGACCATATGTGTATTAAGCTCAGGGAAGAGCTAAAGGCAAATCTCAGCCAAAACAACTAGAAACAAGAACCAAAAGAGGACAAGTGTAGTGAGATGTGGAGAGAGAAGGAGAGCCTGTTGTACCACGGGTAGGACTGTGTGAGAGAGAAACTTAGGAAATAAGAACATGGAGTTTCCTCAAAAATTTAAAGAGAAGCTAGTACATGATGCATCAGCTCCAAATAAATATAAAACCAGAGCAAATAAAGCCAATGTACTAAAGAGATGTCCGAGGTCCCTTATGTATCTCAGTGCTCTTCATGACAGTGTGGGGTCCACCTGCTTGTCCATCAGCTGACAAACGAACAGATGAGAGCGAGCCTTTTACCCCAAAGGGAAAGCTCTCCTACCTCTGACAGATGGAACTCTGCCATTTACAACAGTATGAAGGCCCTTGGGGTCCACAGTGTTAAGTGACATAAGGCAGACACAGAGACAAACGTCCCCTGATCTCATTCATGTGTAGACTCTGGCTTGCCCACCCTATGGACAGAGAGGGTAGGACAATGGGACCTGAAGATGGAGGAGGGAGGTAGGATGGGGAAGGCCGGTCAGCTGGCCCAGAATTGTGGGGGGGGGGGCGTCGGTTCTGCTGCAAAGACTCTGATTCCAGTCAAGAATAAAGCACTGCGTGTTCCTAAATAAGTGGGAGAAGGCGGTCCCAGTGCATCAGCACCAAGGGTGAGCAAATGGCACGTGCTGGATGAGCCAGGTACCCTGACGTGATCACTGCCCAATGCGCACAGTATTAAATGCTGATCTGGGTCTCACACATTTTACAGTTCTTAGGTTCAAATTTAAAATTCACAGAAAGAAATAGAAAGGAATCAGAAAGTTGGAATTCAGAAGACAATCCATGGAACAGAGTGTGTAGGCCGTTCCTGTCTGAAGCAAGACGGAGCTGCTCTTTGTGAGTAATTCCCTTTAACTTCCGTCAGCAGGAAGATGTGCGGCCGGCTGAGCAGCCTGCGAGCAGAGCCTTGCTGACCTGCGTGTCCGCGCGATGCTTGCGTCTCATATGGGTGCTGCAAGCTGCCCTGCCTAAGTCCTCAGCGTAGGAAAGCTGCAGCCATGGCCTCTAATGAACTCTCCAAAGAGGGAAAGAGGACAGGTAAGAAAGCGCAAAACCTAACTTACAGGAGACTGGGAGAAAGCAACGGCAATGAAGGAGGCAGCGGAGGAACAGACGCGATTTCAAGAAAGGGAAGGGGACTGAGGGGCACAGAAAACACAAGGCCAGGGGCTCCCGAATTAGCACAGTGCACAGGAAGAAGGAGGAAGGCGGAGCCGTGCGTGTGTGCACCCCCGGGCCTGGCTGAGCAACACGTGGTGCTGAGTGCGTCTTCACCTTTCCTACTTTCACGGGAAAGCACGTCTGAAACGGTGGGGATAGGCGGAGGGGGCTGTGAGGGCCTGCACGGCTGCTCGGGGTGCTCCTCCCGTTTGGAATGAGCGATTTCTCAAACGGTGGGTGGGACAGGCGCTGCACCATCTTCAGAACTACAGTGGTCTCCGCGTGAGCTTTCCAAGGGCGCTTTGCATTGCCACAGCCCTCAGTTCTCTCTCTCAGGAGTTCAATCTAATTGCCAGGCTAAAGGCGGAGGTTGTTTTTGCACCTCATGACACGGAACCCATGGCCTTTATGCAGGGCTACATCTGGAGACTTTGGATTGATTTATTATTACAGGAACAAGCCTCATTTGATCACTAAGTTTCCCAGATTGGGCTCGAACTTGAAACCCTTCTACTTACACTGCCCAGCTTGCCAGACTTATGGGTGTGCACCATCCTGCCAAACTTGAAAGCTGAATTTAGGGTAGGGGCGAAGGATTCCATGGAGGGCTCGGTGAAAGCCTTGAGTTGCCTCAAACTATAGTACTACATGGAGTAGTATACATTATCTATAATGGCACCTAAAATTTAAGGCATGCTAAATGTTTCAGACATAATTCATCCATCTGTCAATTAGATTTAACAGTAGTACATTTACTTTATAAAATGCTTGTGCTTCCTCAAACGTTGCTATAGTTTCCTCATTAATATTTAAATGTTTATTAATTGAATTATATATAAAATATTATAAAAACTTTATGTGCTTTGTATGATGCAATTATATGTATTTTTAATAATCAGTTTAGTTTCCACGTATGCTTTCTGCCTATAAGCAATTTTTTGCTGGTATTAACAATTCCACTGAGGGCCCAGCAGAATGGCTCAGAGGTCTAAAGCACCTGATTAGGAAAGCTTGGGTGGCTGCAGGGACCGCAGTTTGATCCCCAGCACCACATGCTGTGTCAGCCCTGCCCTCAGGGCAGGCTGAGTCAGCCATACAAACAAACAAACAAACAAACAAACAAATAAAAGTTCTGAAATAAGAAAAAAATAAAATAAAAATTCTTTAAAAAGATAATTACAGTGTTAGCTGAAGAATCAAAAAAAAATAATTACATTGAGTTGGAAAATAGTAGTTCCATTTTATGCCTCAGGTTTTGGATATTCAGATGGATAGTGATGTTAAGCTTAACTACCTCTGCTATATGGTAATAATATCATTAAGCTTCTCTTCTGGATGTTTAAACAACTGAATTTTACAGACCAAAAATTAGAGAAAGAGATGGACTAAAAGGATGGCCAGTGTTTTTGCCCTAGCCCTTCAAGGTCTGTGAAGACTCAGCACATAAGAGAATCTCTGCTGGGACATACTGTAACTAAGTGGTGTCTCACATTTTCTGATCAAGAAGATTATGGGGCCACAGAGGAAAGTGCTTGATGATATACAGTGTGCCTAAGGAGAGTCACCCAAAGAGAAAACATTCTCTCAGGCTTTCACAGAGAGCAAATTCGTGAGTTAATGCCATGACTCATCCAGACAGCTGACACTGATAAAAAATTTACAAGGTGCTATGGATGGTTCCAGGGTAAATCCTAAAACAATTTGATTGACCTTGTAAGATAGCAAAAATTACATTTTTAATTATATAGGTCTTGCTTTAACTTCATCTTAATCATCCAGCAGAAAAATGTAGCCACAAGGTATAAAAAGTAAAAGTATATTAAGAAGGTGACCTATAAAATGCTGAAGGCAACAACTTCTGACAATACCAGTTGGGCTGGCAACCTACTACTGTTATGGACTGTTGGACTATATTGGGTTCTTTTGTGGAATTCAAGTACCTATGATCTTTAGACTGGTCTTAAGTATGAAAAGGCCCTTTAAAGAGTTCTCCAAATACAGTTTCTCTAATTGCAGTGGAACACCCATCTTGGACAAAACAAAACAAAAAAGGGGGATATGGTGGAAGCCACTGAAACTAGAAAATTGATGCAATGTGTGTAGGCGGGACTCGGCCTCAGTGCCTAAAGCAAACAAGCTACCTCAGTCCTGAGAGAAGCATCCTGTCTGGTTAAGGTCAGCTGTCAGTTACTAGGAAATCCTGTATCACGTTACTAACTTTGCAAAAGTATAAATAAAGGACCATTTCACTGTGAAAAAGAAAGGAAAAGTTTATATATATATATATATATATATATATATATATATATATATATGTAATAGATATATAGCTACTTTCTCTTAGTTTACTGAGAAGAAAAATTTGTACTAACAGTTTAAACAAAATATCACATCTGTATATTGTCCTCAGAATGACTACTATGAAGACAACAATATGCAATTTATTAATTATTACAACTGCCCTACTAACCTTCTTTGAAACTATTTCATTGCTATTTTATCTTTTATACTCAATAAAATAAATAAAAAATAAAATTGTGAAAAGACTAGAGAATTACACTGAGCTTGAAGAGTATTGTGTCTACTTTCTAATCTATAATTGTCTTTGAAAAATCCAGGTAGGACAAGAGCTTACATTACAGTTATTGTGGAATTATAATCCTAGCTATCATATTTATTGCCACATCTAATCACAGCCATGCTTTGAAGAAGGGTTATTCACAGATTATTAGAGGACCATTGAAAATCATCTTCCAGTATTGAAAGAAGAGGCAGAGAGCTCCCCATGGTCTTTCTTTTCCTGGATGGCGAACAGCCCATGACAACAAAACAATAAGCATTTCCTCCACATCCACCCTGAGGTCTTTGAAATTTGTCAAAAGTAACATAATGTGATGAAGAAAGTGAAATTTTGAATAATGAATATACTTCTTTCTACTAACCTTATCACACAATTTGATCAGGAATAGTGGGAATAACTGTAATAAATGGTGTTTTTAGAAAACTTGAGTATTTTGAAAAAACAGGGAGGATAGCAATCTCCAGTTCAGGGGCAGCACAATAGCTCAGCGGACTAAGTGCCTGCTTAGACAAGTGCCAGGAGCAGGGTCCAATGCCCAGCACCACATGCTGGGCTGGCCTTGCTGTCTGCGCACTGAGCCCTCAGCTGAGACCTGGCGTGGTGGCACACGCCTGTAATGCCAGTGCTGGTCAGGCTGGGAACCGGAGAGTCCCTTCCAGTTCTACCTGTGTGGTGAGACCCCCCCATACCAAACACATTTAGAACAAAACAGAACAAAAAACTCCGGTTCATCTACCAGCCCTGTAGGATTGGGTTAAAAGTTGTCTGAGATCCTTGCGAGCTGAATTATTTGCCAAGTGAGCCCTCAATACTCCCTGGAAGAAACTCCCTGAGCTTTTTAAGCTGCTGTTTCTCATTTTGAGGGCTCCACTTTCTTTGGGTCAGAGCAGCGCTTACAGCATCGATTATGGTGAGACGAGTGAATTTCAGTGCCTCCGCATCTAGTGTGGAGCCGCCCCTGGGAAGGCATTGTGTCGGCAGAAGCAGCAGCAGGGTTTCATTTCGTGTTTCCCTTTCTTCTCAAACCTCAAACAGCACTTCAGACTGAAACACGTGCGTGAGCTGGGCCTAGGGAAGTCAGGGCTTTGTGGCTGACTGCAGCCGCTCCTCGGGGTAGCGTTCCCTGGGGTGTCTGTGAGACCGTGCCCATCTGCATTACCTGCAGGCCCAAACCTTAGTTTATTTTCTTGTAAGATAAATTTATTGGGTAAGAGACCATAATGTTCCTCCTCGCTCAGCCTGGACAAAGGACAGCTGGGCAGGTAGGGCCACAGACTACGGGAAGTCCACGTGGCTGAAGGTGGGGCGCATGAAAGCGGGCTGCAGGGGAGCAGCGGGAGCATGGGGCACTCTTGGGCCTGGGGAGGCTGAGCAGGATCAGGGCAGCCTCGCTGCCAGCTGGAGCTTCCGCCTGCTCGCCCCTCCCCATCTGTCCACCTCCTCCTCCCATCCAGTGGAAACTCGCAAAGTTCCTGAGCTCGCAGGGGCAGCTCCAGGTTGTCCCTGTCTCGGATGTTTGTGGATGTCGTTATAATTCTAAAGGTTTGTTATTGATCTCTGCTCATCATATGCAGCTTTTTGTGCATTTAGCACAGGGTCTGTAGGACCTACAGGGTTCCACAACATAGATCAGCCCTGTGAGCCTCCCATTTTCAGCCTCCCGAGTGCTGGGATCACAGGCATGTGCCACCACGCCCAGTCTCAATCACCTTCTCAGTGCACCTGGGGATCAGGGCCGAGACGGCATAGAACCCCAGACTCCTGCATCTGCTAAGGAGTCACTTGAATCTGCTAAGCTATCTGGCCAGGCCCTTATGCAGCTTGATGTGTGTATCATAGTTTTCTAATTATAACTTTTACCTCACTGTAGACAGAAATGACTCTAAAGTGAGACTTACGTAGAATGACAGCATTGCAGCTTTCCAACAAAGTTGTTTCATACTTAATTACAGCAAGATGACAAGGGTACGTTTGGAGTAACATAAGAATACACATGGAAAAATGTTAAGCTGGGCGTGGTGGCTCACGCCTGTAATCCCCGCACCCAGGGAGGCTGAGGCACGAGGATTGGTGCGAGTTCGAGACCAGCCTGGGCAACAAAAGTGAGCTCAGGACCAGCCTCAACTGCATAGCGAGACCCTGTCTCAAAAAGACAAAAAAAAAAAAAAAAAAAAAAACATGTTAGCTGTAAGAGTATGGTCAAGTGGTGAGAAAGTTAATTTACTTTCTAGGCAAACATATCTATGAATCTCTTGGTGCCTGGGGTCAGCTCTGAGCACGGCTCCTTCTGTGAGCTATCGCGCCAACATCTCAGTCCACCGGCGTAAGCCCAGGGGGCGCAGAGCTACCCCGCGTCGTGGCCGCTGCAGACCACAAGCACGGCGAGCCCGAGGCTGAGCTGGTACAGCCCTGCGCATCGACCGTCAGCTCTAAAATGACAATAAAAGGATAAAATGGCTAATGAGCATACCATACGTATAAGACAAGAGTACAGTTGAGCGAGTACACCAGCGGCGCAGGCTTCTTCCCACCACGACGAGTGTCGGGTAGCGCCAGTGTTGTGCACGGCGTCACCTACGCTCGCAGAACTAAACCGGCAGCATGGCGCGAGCATCTCCTGCACTGAGCCACGCGGGGCCTGCGTGTGCTGCGAGCTTACCGCGGCTGCAAGGACTCCTAGATCAGGCTTCCTAGCGCCCTGGTGGCGGGGTGGAGGCCATGCCTGGCACACCACACCCCCCAGGCATCCCACGGTGACTGTGCTGGCTCCATGCCGACCAGTTCCTCTCCTGGATCCCCAGGTAGGAATCCTTGAGGTGGGACAGGCTAGCCACGCCCAGCGTCGGTGCTGCTCCAGGGTTCCTTCCTTGAGAGTGAAGTGGGACGTTTTCTAACGCAAAGCAGCCCTTCTGAACTGCTGTGACAAGTCAGGGGCCGTCGGGTGCGGGCCGGGCCAGAATTTCCATTGCTCCACTCTCAGCGAGCCAGATAGCCATCAGGCCTCCCCTCCAGGCTGCGGTCTCAGCTCAGAGCATCCCCTTTGCCTCATCCCAGCCTCTGGGAAGGCATCCTGGAGAGCAAGACTGGGACTAAAGCCGCAGCCACTCCTGCCTCCCCAGGCCTTCCCAGGGCTCTCGGCCCTCTCTGCTCATCTGTCTGCTGCCTAGGTAGTCCCACCTGGCAGCTGCAAGGCACGTGAAACACCAAACTGTCACCAGGACCTAGCACTGACAGGAAATCAGTTATCTTTCCAAAGGTCGTGTCTCACAGGCTCAGGAGAGAGGTTTTCCTGGGGTGCAAGCAAGAAGCGGAGTGTGTGGCTGTCTTTAACTGATTCTTACAGTGTGCCCCAGGGTGGGCAGGTGCTTCTAGGATGGAAGTTGCAGGAGCTGCAATGGGAACTGTTACCTGTACAGCTAAGAGCCAGAAGCACAGCAGCTGGGAGAGGGGCATTTTCTGTCCCCCAGCCCCAGTGCTGCCGGGCTGGGTCCCCTAAGGAATCCACCAAACATCAATGTTCACGGTTTTCAGCCAGCTCCATCTTTAATAGATAGAGTTTCACCTTTTCTTATTTCACTTACCATCAACTGAAGGGGTTTGATAAGAAATAAATATGACTTGGGTGGGAAGTCACCGCTGGTCTACTGCGGCGTTCCCTGCCCTGTGTTTCCAATGCTCTTGGTTCCAGGGACCCACATTCTCAAATTTTCGTCACTTGGTTTGTGTAAGAGACGAACCTGGAGAGAGCAAGGCTTCAGGGCAGCTGAACTGTGTCACTTTCAAGTAAATTTTATTTTTTATTTATTTATTTATTTTCAAGTAAATTTTAAAGCTTTAAAGCTGAAATTCCTCTGAAAGGCAGGAGTGCAAGCAATTTGAATAGAATTACATTTTTAATCTAATGCAAGCGAGCCCATTTCATGACAAAATTATTTGTTTTAATGCTGCTTTGGCTTTAAATTTAAACCCAGAGCACAACGAAGAGATAAGAAAGGGAAAATGACGCAGAGGAGGGGACAAACTGAAGCCGGGCTTGTCTTCTTTAAATGATGTTGACAGTCGCATGCGTTTGGTTTGAATTCCGCTGCCTTGTGTACGCTGGCCAGAAAGAACAATACCATCAGTCAGTAATTAACGGAAGTTTTAAGATGTCTTGCCCCTCCTGCTGCTGGCCGACTGACACAACGCACTGCTGCGAATGCAACGCCCAGGCCGCCAGGCTCCGTCGCTTCTCTTCAAGTGTGGGAGGGAGAGGAAGCAGCTCTGAATGGAAATCAGGAGCGTGTGATGTCTCAGCTTTCTCAGTGTATTCTAAGCGGAAGTGGTGCAGACACCGCCAGCGCGCAGGTGCTTCCAGGTAAGGTGCTCGCATTCTACAGATCACACAAGCCCATGCCACTGAGGAGCAGGAGCAGGAAGTAGGCAGCTCATGTCCGTGCTTCAGGGCGGGGCCTGTGGACGCCCAGGACCTGGTCCTGCTCTAGTCACCAAGACCAAGCATGTGCGCTTGGAGACCTACTGGAAAATGAGCCAATTTTTAGCAGTGATTGAAAGGAGTTATTATCAGTGGTAACTATCATCCACATTTCGAAGATTTATGTTTTCCTGCATATAGAAAATTTTTGTAAAGAAGTTATAAACATGTATAACACAGTGCCTTGCATTTCTTAAAAATATGCCCTGGTAAGTTGTAAGAAATTCAAAAGAGCATTAACTGCACCTTTCAAAATGCCAGCTCAAATCGACAGTACAAATCTTGTATGTTTAAAGCTGGTAATCTGAACAACTAATTTGAAGATAGCCTCACATAGTACAGCAACCATTGTTGAATTCCTATTACTTTGTTTAGTAAAATCTTGTATCATTTCTAATGTTTTCAGTTTTTTTTTCTACTATTTTGTAGTCTTCACTCCTGGAAGCTTCACTAACCAGATCCAGGCAGCCTTCAGAGAGCCACGTCTTCTGGTGGTTACCGACCCCAGGGCTGACCACCAGCCCCTCACGGAGGCATCTTATGTCAATCTGCCAGCCATTGCTCTGTGCAGCACAGATTGTCCTCTGCGCTATGTGGACATTGCCATCCCGTGCATCAATAAGGGAGCTTACTCTGTAGGTCTGACGTGGTAGATGCTGGCCCGGAAGTGCTGCGCATGCGCGGCGCCATTTTCCGTGCACACCCATGGGAAGTCATGCCTGATCTCTATTTCTATTGGGATCCTGAAGAGACTGAAAAGGAAGAGCAGGCTGCTGCTGAAAAGTCTGTGACCAAGGAAGAATTTCAGGGTGAATGCACTGCACCAGCTCCAGAGTTCACTGCTGCTCAGCCTGAGGTCTCAGACTGGTCTGAAGGCGTGCAGGTGCCCTCTGTGTCCATTCAGCAGTTCTCTACTGAAGACTGGAGTGCTCAGCCAGCCACAGAAGACTGGTCTGCAGTCCCCACTGCGCAGGCCACTGAGTGGGTAGGAACCACCACCGAGTGGTCTTGAGCTGTTCTGCCGATGCTTAAGCAAAATGGGAATGAAGCTGATGAAAAATAAAACAATGTCTTTTTTTTTAAAAAAAAAAAGAAGTTCATCCAGGCCATTGTAGCGCAAGCACTTGGGAGGCTGAGGCAGGAGGATTGGTGGGAATTCCAGATCAGTCTGGGCTACAAAAAGTGAGCTCAAGGCCAGCCTGAATTGTACAGCAATATTCCTTCTCAAAAAGACAGAATAAATAAATAAAAATAAAAATTTTAAAAGAAGTTCACGTGACTCAGCAGGGGCCTTCACTCTGTCAACGCCGTCAGCTCAGGTAAGAGGAGGGCAAGGAGGTGGTGCGGGTGCGGCGGACCTCACCTGCGGGGCAGCCGGCTCACAGCGAGGGGAAATCGCGAAGCACTGCGAGCCGGTCCTTCCCAGCAGCGCCTGCACGTGGTCTCCTGCCTTCTGGCACGGACTCTCGGGCTCCGCCTGGACTCTTCAGCCTTCCCCACAGACTCCTCGGCCTTCATCTTAGCCTCGTCAGCCTTGTGTAGCGTCTTGGCAGCATGCTGTCGCAGAGCGACTTGCGCAGACCCTGCAGTGCGTTCCAGAGCTCGTGCTGAGCTCTCCGTCTTCTGCGTGCAGACGCCCCTGCGGGCTTCCTCACCCGACTCCGTGGCTGACCGTCCTAAGCCAGTCTCCGAATTCCTAATATATTGATGTATTCTGTGCTGTATCTGTCTCTCTAGTAAACCCTGACCGACACAGTAAATAAACGGAAAGTTTGCGAAGCAGCAGCAAACCAAGCGCGACCGAAAAATTGAATTCTGTTAGGGTCAGGGGAAAAATGCCCTGATCTAAATGGCGGAGTTGTGGCTCAGGGCGACATGGTGCGACGCAGTTGTGCCAGATAATGCACCCTAGGAGCCTAGACTTTGGTTTATAAAAGTCAGGCTGAAGATTCGTGCCCACGACTCTTAGTTATCTGTCTGACTTATGCTTAAATCAAGTACAGCATTTGTGAATTTTGTTTTTCAAGTAGATAATGGCAGGAATTTAGGAGTACAAAAATATGCATGGAAATAGCAATGCCGTGAAAGGAAAGAGACGCTAGTCATGGCTACGAGCACGCGAGCAGCAGCTTCGCGCTTCAGCTTAGGGTGGTGAAGGCTGGGAACCCGACCACGAAGCGAGCGGAGAGCCAGCTAACAGGACACGCCGGAAGTGGACCTGCCATCGTGTGACTTCGACAGCACGTCCTGGAGATCATCCGCCTCTTCCGATGAGTGCATGAATAAGGAAGAAACGATGACGGCGAGGGTCCTTTACGTAGCCCCGAGATACGCTGAGCAATATGGCTTATCTCTGAGCAACACTTTACCTCTCACAGATCACAAATTTCACATGATAACTCAAACTTTCAGCAAGGCAGGACTTTCTAATACTCATTTCGAGGCCTGTTATCCTAAAAGCATAACCCTTGCTTAAATTCCACGAACCTAGATTCAAGTCATGGAATCAAATTATCTTCATTTATACATCCATTGTCCAAATATATTATTTTTTACACTAGATTATGCTTCACTGAGTGTTAACATTAACTTATGAAAGATAATGCAGAACATTATTCTTACATGTTACTATCCAGTATAGTTATACCTTCAGCAATAAGAAATGAAATCTCTATAGTTAAGTGGAATCAATAGCACGACAATGCACAGGATTACCTTTGGTTGTGCAGTATTCTTCATGCTCCATTCTCTTCCGTCAAAGCTGAAAATCCAAGTGCGTGGTTGTCTTAAGGGCCTACCAGATTGGATGAGGACCTGCGGAAGGCTCTGGAAGGTCTTGCAGTGAGGCCTCGGCACCCTAGACCATTCCCACTGGCCACAAAAGGCAGCCTTCATGTGCTCACTAGCCTGCAGGCAACCGGAGGACGCAAAGGACGGCCGCGACAGTGGTGCTAGGCCGAGGCATGCGTGCCACAGCAGAATGTTTATGGCACTGGAAACCCTAGGAGATTCACCGGCGCTGGCCTGGAGCTAGCACTGAAGACCCTGCCGGTGACCCCATGGCGCACGTTCTCCCCACAGACTCGGCTGTGGTTTCCAGGGCACTGGTGTGTCTGGCATCCCTGGCTGCTGGGCCGGGCAGCTGTTTATCAGAGATTAGAGGCCCATCATCCTAGACCTGGAGAGACGGAATGAGAAAGAAGGGAGATGGGAGCGCAGGTGAAGCGTCATTCTGTGTAGCTATATCCCTTCTACATAGCTGAGCAGGGATAGGGGAAAAGATGATTACAGCCCTGACTGCATGCAGATAAGGCTGCTGGACGAATCCAGTTTTGCGTCGGAGCTCGGGCTGACTGGGACAGCCACCCTTCGTCTTCCCGACAGCCGTGCTCCACAGACACACATAAGCTATTTAGCACGGCTGTCTGGGAGGAGTGCAAGGCCGCAGCTCCAGTTGGAAGCCGCTCCAGCTCGGATACCAAGATACTTGCTGGGGCCATGTCGCAGGCCGCTTTGGTGCCCGTCACGCCTGTGACAGGCTGGTGGATTTCTGCTTCAGACTCTTGGGCTCTTTACTGTTAGCACAAGGACGGGGCACGACCTCAGTAGCTGGTGTTATGCTGTGGTGGTCAGGAGCACCCCGGCTCTGTCCTGTATGGTCACACCATGGAGGCAGTGCCTCCTCCTAGAATTCTAAATAGAAGCCCTTAGGAAGGAAGGGGCAGGAGCCGCCTGCTGGTAGTCTCACTTTGCCAAGTGAGGAGGAAGAACAACTGAGAGTAGAAATAGAAGATTCTGCCCCGCTGCTGCACAGTGCGTGGTTGCTAGCACCCTTGGTAGTGTGTTGGAAATCTGAGTCCTGATGGCCTGCTCTGGACTCACAGACCCGGGGCTCCTTCTAACAAGACCCTGGGGTGACATACGTGGCAAGGAATAATTTAAAGAATCAGTTATAGGAACTCTCCAGCAGGCATGAAAGGTGAATCCCTGTACTTCTCATACATAGGGGATCATGAGTTCAAAACCTGCCTGGCAATTTAGTGAGAGACTGTCTCTAGATTAGAAAGAATAAAAATAAAATAAACTTTCCAGGGGTGCTGGGGAGTTTAGTCCTGGGTCCAGCTTCCGGTACCTGACCACGTACTGTTTGAGAAGTGCTGCCCCAAGCCATTCTGTGCAGCAAGCAGGTCAGGCATGCTTCCCTGGAGGGGCTGCTGGGCCCAGCTTGAGGGTGCTGCTGGGCATACGCCCTGCTCGGGAGCCACACGCCTGCCCTGACGGCATCAAATACATCTCCTGTCTCCGCTTTGCCCTCTGTTTCAGCCCAAGATCGGCGAAGAGACTGGTTAAATTTGAAAGAGAAACTAGGAATTCTCCATTAATTTCTGTGGTCTTTAGTGACATTTGGGATTAGTTCTATTCTTTTGTTTTTTTGTTTCTTTTACCATTTTGTATTCTCTTTAAAAAATAAAAGTAAGTAATTCCCTGCAGTCTTTCCCTTGAAAGTCGGCTGCCTTAGTGAGTCCAAGCCCTTCTCTGTCCTCCGGAACATGCTGCAGGGAGCGCGAGTTCTGCTCCTGTCCAGAGCTGCCTGACCCCGGCCTGCTTCCTCCACCCACCTGACGCGGGCTGAGGTTGACAGATGCATCCTGGGAGATGCTGCTCCCAGTGCAGTCTCTACCAGAAACAGAGGCGATCATGCTCTGTCTTGTGGGGCATTGTGCTCAGCCAGTGTGTGTGGAAAAGATGCTGTCAGCATTTGGCCCTCCTGGGCACTCTCCCCGGTTGTCAACAGATCTGACCGTTGGGCAGGATTGAATTTGTGCCATCTCTCGTCTGTTTAGTGAGAAGGTAAATCAAGCAGTGCTTCCCAACCTGAGCGAGATTTAGGGTCACCATGTTTCTGCGTCGAACTGCAGCCTCAGAGCCTGCAAACCTGTGCGTCACCAGAGCGAGTCAGGTGCGAAGTGAGTCAGTCCGAAGTTCTCTCCTCGGGCCTCAGACCCGTGCTCGGCTCGCTCTGCTTTCGGCAGCCACTGCTTGGGAGCTTGCTGGGTGTGTGGGGTGCTGGCGCTGCCCTAGCAGAACTCAGTCAGGATCCACATTTTTATGAGTCTCGGGCTTTTGATGCACACAGTAAAAATCACCAAGCTGGTTTTTTGACTGTGCTATACCACTGATCCTTTCCAGGCTGGAGCTGTTACGATTCCATTCCTCTTTCCCTGCTCTCTTTTGATGCCTAGTGCATAACAGTGGGACCAGTAAATATTTGTTGCATGAATTAATCCACTCTCTGTTCTCTTTAGAGGCACGTGACAGCTGCGCCAGCATTTGGTCGTGATCCTGCATGCCGCTTCCTAAGGAAATGCTGCAGGCCAAGTGCGACGTGTTTCTGACAGCTACTCACAGTCATCCTGGGGCTGGAACTTTGCCTGGCATGAGGTCCTGGCTTTTCTCAGTCCTGATAGGGGTGGTGGAAACTGCAGGGGAAGTCAGCGCTGCCTATCATACAAGTGCTCCCGCTTGCATTGCCCTGTTCTTGCGATGGCCAAAGCGTGCTCCTTGTCCTTATTCTGGTGTTCTGCAGCGTTCAGTGCTCTCTCCTGGCTTCCTCCACTGGGTCTTTGTGGTATGTAAATCTAAACCTATTGTTTAGGTTTCTGTTTAAACTTCTTTGTTTAAGAAAAAAAAAAACTCTTAGAAATCTCTTTATGTATTCTGTAGAAAAACTAGCTACTTGTCTTAGTTACTTTTTGCATTACTGAGATCAAATTGCCTCACCCAAAGTTAAAGGTAGTCTGGTTTTATGAATCAGTTACCACACAAAATTTCGAGAGTCCGAAAGTCTGTATTAGACAGGCCTGTGACAGCACTCAACAGAGAAAGAGGCACTTAAGAAGAAGCCCACAGAGTGCTGTGTTAGTTGCTTTTCTCATCGTGAGGCAAATACCCAACATCCACAAGGTAAAAGAAGATTGGCTTTACCTCACAGCTATGGAGGTTTCAGTCCATAGTTGGCTGCTCCAAGGCAGAGTGGCCCGTGCATAGGGCATCACCAAGGAGAGACACAGCTCACTGGGAGGTGGCAGAGGCAGCGAACCTCTGAGACAGCTTAGCAGCTGCCACCTGCCTCTCCCTCTGTTCCCTCAGGCTTCCTACCATTGGTGGCGCCACCCGCACCCAGGATGGATCTTCGTGTTGCCCACACCCACAACTCTGCTCAACCAATCAAAGGACTAACGTAGTTTCCACTCACCCTTAATTCCAGCAGCACACGTTCTAGACCCAGCCACCTCTGTAAAGTGCCACTTACGACCACGTGAGGCTTTCAGGGGGACATCGAGACATAGCCGTAACGTCACCCTTTCTGTGCCATACCTCTAGTACCTATTTCATAATAAAGTTCTCAAGTTGCTACCATCTTTAGCTCAATTAAGGGCAAATCATCATTTAACTTTATCTAGCTGTCTTATGTAATTCTGATATAAAGATCAAATTGAAAGCATCTTGCATTTCAGCATCATGAGTGATACAGGGCTAGCACAATTCAAAGCATATCAACGTATAATAAACAAATATTTACAGAGTTGGCATCTTCTTTGCTGGGTGACGATGATGACCTCTGGTGCTGATCCTAAGCAGAGTCATCTAGCGGCCAGGCAGGACTCGGGAACCTCCTGAGCATGGCCTCCACTGCAGGGGGCTCACTGCAGAGTTTGAGGGCGGAACTATTAAAGAAAGTAGTCCTCAGGGGACCCTAAAGCGCAGCACTTGGCATCCACTGAAACGCCCGGCTTCGCAGCCGTGAATGCAGAGCAAAGCATGATGGGAAGCTGCGACTGCGCAGACCTTTCAGTCTCGCACTGTTGCCCACACCTGGCACACCCAAAACCCTGGCACTTTGTCAGCGAAAGGAAAAGTTAGACACTGAGAGCATCTGACAGATGCCATGGTGGCAGATCAGAACAATGGGCTGTGGCCTCTCATGGTGAAGGATACAGAAGCCACTGCTCACGCCGCGTGAGCTTCCGGCCCATTTACATCAGCTATGAATGACATTTTTATGATAAACTCGGTCTCACTGGACACAAGTGAGCTAAAAGTGTTTCTACGGTTTTTAGAGATAATTACACTGCTATTGCAGTTTCAAAAATATTTTGTGGATCAAAACAGAATTTTCATCCAAATAAACAGGAGGATAATGCCATTAACTTGTCACCAAAGATTCATTGGGATCGTCAGACTTCCTTTTGGACACAGTGGCTGGCGAGCAGTACCATCACTCGGCAGACGCAGCCTCCAACCCCAGTGCTCCTGTGAGAGAGGAGGACGCAGGAGGCCGTCCTGCCGCCTCTACCCGTGAGCAGCGCCTTGGGGGCCCAAGCCAGGCTGTCTAGCTAATTTCAGACTAGTGTTCCTTCTTATAAGTGTATCCCGTAGGACTCGTCTGCAGCGTCTGTCTTACCAGGTAGTTTCGTTTCCTGTCCAAGGGAGAGGCAGTGGGCACAACCTCTGGGCATGCGCAGGAGTGTACGTCGTCGTGCGGCAGGTGCTGCAGGACAGGTCGACCTTCTCAGCTGCAAGGCCTGGCGCCCATCCACTGCGTGCTGTCGGCTCCCCCTGCCTTCGTTCACCAGACGCCACTGAACCTCATTATAAGAAATTCAGCCTTGCACTGCCTCCCGCTTGTGCCAACGCAGAGGGTTTCCCTTGTAGTCCTCATTCAGGGTCCTGTTGACCAGCCATATGCCATATAAATACTTGGTGGTGGGGACAAGGAGTAGCGCTCCTGTTGGAGCCACGATGAGCTCATGGCCTAGGCCAGCAGCGTGTGGCGGCACAGCAGACCGACTGGCCCTGCCCGAAGCGAGAAGCCGCAGAGCCTGCTCGTTGGCTCGCAGCACCGCGCAGCCTGGCAGCTCTTTGGGAATGCTGAACTCTGGAAGATGATTCTTGAAGCTCACTCTAGAGTTACTGAGCCAGACACTGGGGAGAAGGGTGTACAGCAAGCCCTCCAGGGGTGGGAGCCTGCTCGAGATTTATGAGTTTCCATGGGCCGGGGGCTGGCAGGGACCTGAAGGCACTGGCCACAGCAAGCAGACAAAGCCAGAAGCCTTGGCGGGGAGGTTTAGGGGCCTGAAGCTATGACCTGCTGATGCCAGCGCTGACCCCTGGACTGGAGCTAGGGAACAGGAGGGGAAGCAAGGGGGAGGGCAAGGGGCGGAAACGCAATCTCTCTGGGTTTCTCTCCCTCTCCCTCTCTTTCTCGTTCTCTCTGTCTCCCCCGCCCCATAACATCTGCCCAAACTGCATTCTTTTCTAAGAGGAAAAATCAACATTCTTGAAACTTACAGTGGGCAAATGAAATGGCCAGGAGCCCACAGGTGGTACCATACTACACCGTGTTAGCAATAGTGTGACAGAATTTTGGTTAAGTGGGTTTCATTTTACAACAGTTTGATTATATGACTATGCACACTTTGAGACAAGTACCACTCCAAGCTAGCATGCAAGATCATTCAGCGACACCCATAGACAGGGAAAGCCTCTTGCCCGTGATACAGGCAGGAGCTACCCGAAGACCTTCTGTCAGCTTTATGCCTGAGCCGTTCTGAAGTATTATTTGAATTGATACACTTTTTTCTGCTCAAAAGCTAAAAGCACATACCATCCTATTGCTGTGATCATGGTGTTGATCCCTGCTGCTCTGATTTGAAATTTTGCCTTCTGTCTACTAAAAATGATGCTTGTACATTTGAAAAGATGAAGCCCTGTAAGCCAAGGCAGTATTTCAAATGAACCTTGGGGGAGCAGCCATTACTCTGCCATCTGTGCCCACTGCTCTATATGTTTCTTAGAATGGATTATGTTGTGATTGTTTCAAGAGCGATCTACACAGCCCTCAGAATAAATTTTTCAACTGCTTTGAAAATAACCAGTAATCCTTCTTCTGTGTTATTATACCTTTGAGCATTTAAATGATTACACTCACGCAAAGCAAATCCCCAAACTTACAAGGGCTCTCTGCAGTGTTTATAGCTGTTGAGAATGATTTCCATTTAGCTCCGAGTCTGTGTAGGTTGTGTTTCTGTGTAGGCTATGTTCCTGTGGCAGAGAAGAGCAGCCAGTCATGCCGAGAGTCCTAGCACAAGACCTGCCCCAGTGCTCTGCAAACAGCCTCGGGCACATGTGGTATATTACTAAAGTCCTTTTGCAGATGGGCAACTCCTGGTTCTGGGTAGCCACCACCTACTCACTGTCCCAGTGTGAGTCCTCTAGGAAGCGGTCCCTCTCTCTGAAACCAAGTCCACCTGATACAGAGGGTGCATACTCCATGACGGCTGTGTCCCCCATCTAGGTGCTGCTGGATCACAGAATGTGAAGGGTGAGTTGAGGGGCCAGCAAGGGCCATAGCTGGGGCTTGCCCATAGCTCAGTATTACATGCAAGTAGCACACTCCAGCAAGAAGCAAATGAAAAGCTCAAGGGCAACTAGGGGTCATGCTTCAAGATGCTCTTGGTCACCAGAGTAACTTAGAATTAAACCAGTGCAGCCAACGCTTAGTGGGCAGGTGAATCTAGGCATGGACCCTGTTGGGAAGATCATAGCCAGGGCCCAGCCGACTCTCCCGCCAGCTAGGACACAGGACTCTCTCTCTCTCTCTTTCTCTCTCTCTCCCCCCCATCTCTCTCTCCCCTCTCTCTCTTTCTTGTTTCATTTTCCAGTGCACTGGAAAACAGTAATTGCTATTTGAGTTACAGTGACATATTGTTTTCCAATAGCATGACTATCTTTAGCAGGCAATGGACCCCCATAAGTATTTTTCCCTGCATTCACTGAGCCTGTTCACATGCTGCGCCAACTTTCCCAGCCCCTAAATTAGGTGTTTAGTAACATAAGAAGCCATTCAGCCATCTTAGAGATGTGGGAGAGAAATATATGTGCTCCAAAGCAATCTTCTGTATGCAGGCTAGCTAGTCATGATTCTAGAGGTCGGAATATCCCATACAAGCACAAGTTTACAATCATAAAAGGTTTTCTCTCAATACATATATTATAGTTATAAAAAAATAATTACAATGCCCAGTTCATGTGAATTAGGTTGACAGAGCCAAGCCAAGGATCCTGAGCCCGCCGAGTGTGAGGCTAGGGCGGCTCTGTACTCTACGAGTCCTCCACCGGCCACCTCCTCCCTCATCCGGCCTCAGAGGGTGAGGCCTGGCCCGAGCCTGCGCCTGGGCTAGGCCGTCCTCTCCTGCGCTCTGCCCCTTGCCCTTTGGAGCGCCTGCCCCTTCCTGTCCACTTCACTCTCAGCTCTGACCCTTGCTGGCCACCATGGGCTCCTGCAGTCAGGCGGCTTCCAGCCCAGCCCGTTTGTGGCATGATATTTGCATCCAGGGCACCGCTCTGAATTCCCCCTGCTGCTCCCCGCATGCTACTGCAGGCTCTGCCCGCTCTGCTCCCCCAGGACCCGGGAGCAAGCCAGGCCCAGCCCTGGGCCAGGAGCAGCGGGAGCAGAGCAGGGAGTAGGCCGTGAGCCCCAGCGGAGCATCCTGCTCCCTGGGAAGCGGAGGAACCCTTTCTTCTCTGCGTGTCTCCTAAATCGAGGGTTAGTTCACAAGAAACTGGTATTTGACAACACAAAGAGAATCTGAAAGAATGATTCCATGGTAGCCAAGGCTCTGCAGGCTGTTGGTTGCATCGATTTATTTATTTACCTGTTGGTGTCTTGTTGCTGTTAGCTGAATAGTTAACTTCTCTGTACTTTTCTCTGTAAAGCAGAAAAGCCCATTAACATGCAGGGAATTCAAGAATGTATGTTATAATTTCGAGAGTAGGTAAAGAGAAAGCATGAGGCGGACAGTGTGGCCTCAAGAGTCGTGGACTGGAATGTGCTAATTCCCGCTTAGTTTGTCATAGTTTATTGAATTGGCACCTATGGTTGTAACACAGTTATTTGAAGCTTGAAGGAAGCTGCTCTGCTGACCAGGCTCACACTTGGGACCTCCCATACCGAATGGGGCTCCCAACCTCCATGCAAGGGTCCCCTCTGGCATCGGAGACAGGGGCACCCGTGCCCTCAGTGACAGGGCCACAGCGCCAGCACTGGTGGCACTCTTGGTGATGGCCAGCCGGCCAGCTGTGGGTGTAGACACCTTGCAATAATTTAGAAAGATGCAGTTACCCTAGCATACCTTTTTCTAAATAAAACGCATAAAGTGATCATAGTTTTCAATATAGGTTTACTGGGAATCAGAAAGTACCGATTCCGCTAGGCCACCATGCTGTGGCACCATCATGCTTAGCGTTGTCCCCAAAGGCAGTGCTCCAAAGCACAGCCCTTGGCACCCACGCGCCTCCTCTGTGCGTCTGTGTGCTGCAGCGATGTGTGCTGAGCTCGGGGCCTCACAGGCCGCGGCCCAGCTCTGCCTCCCAGAAGCACGCTGGGAACCCAGCTAGGCTTGGCTTCAAAGTAGTAGAAGTGAGCCACGTTCCGCCAGCTTAGGGTTACGTATTTCTCTCACGTTTTCCGTTTTAGTAGTGAATGAGCTACACAGAGGAGGGGTTCCCTTTTGGCAGATTGGTGGGCGCATGGGGGTGTTCGCATCCTCTTCCTGCCTGTTGCCTCGTCTTCTTTGCCTCCTTTCCTCCTCTCGCATAGTCTCCTTTCTTGCAAGTTCCCTGTCTCTCACTCTCTGCCTCTGACTGTCTCTGTCTCTGTATCTCTGTGCCTGTCTGCCTCTCTCGCACTCGCTTGCTTGCTCTGTCTCTCTCTGCATCTGTCTGTCTGTCTGTCTGTCTGTCTGTCTCTCTGTCTGTCTGTCTCTCTCTCCTAGTGCCTTCACTTGGGAGAAAATACATAGTATTTGTCCATCTGTCTGGCCTCTTTCCCTGAAGATGTAGACGCCCCGGTCCATCCTCTTCCCC
The DNA here is from genome assembly GCA_004027025.1 of Myocastor coypus. Taxonomy (NCBI): domain Eukaryota; kingdom Metazoa; phylum Chordata; class Mammalia; order Rodentia; family Myocastoridae; genus Myocastor; species Myocastor coypus. The sequence goes on from PVJA010003188.1 coordinate 39,775, forward strand.
GGAAGTGCAGGACTGCCTTCTTCCCTGTGGGCAGAGCGCACGGCTTCGCTTGCTGTGTCTCAGGTGCTGAGCCTGAGCGTGCTGCAGGGTCCTCCCGCGGCCGCTGTGGTACCTCTGCAGCGCTGCCAGTTTTGAAGTCTGCACGTCTTTGTCAGCTTTTTCTTGCAGTCTGACTTCTCCTCTTACCTTAGGACATATTCATACTTAACTGCATTGTAACGAATGATGACATAACTACAACCGCCCTTCCCTTCTGCAGTGAATGGCCCAGTCAGAGGTCTCTGGGTGCGATTCTCTATGGAGGAGGCCACACAGGACAGTTTCCCTGCCTCTGCGAGAACACAATGGGACAATTGTTCAACCAGCCTTACACCTGGGTGATCAAACCCTGCCACCCACTTGACGTTGATAGATAATATGGAAACTGAGTTATGTAAATCCTATAAACATTAACTACAAACAATGAACCTACTCTCAATTAACATTGTTTTTGAGGGGCCAAGGCTTGGTAGTAACCCCAGACACCCCAAGTCCTCGCATGTCCAAGGCCAGGCTGCCCACCGGCAAGAGCTCACAGCAGCTGCAGGAAGAGGGGTTTTCAATGCACACCTGCTTCTGCCCACTCAGAGCTCTATGGACTCCTAGGCACTTTGGACACAGCAGCTGGGTCATAACCAACAGAGTCCAGTGGCCAAATGTGAACAAGGCTAACGTTGGTTTATTCCTTCACGTGAAAACTGGCTTGTGATGTGCAGTAGAGTGGAGCGTCAAGACACAGCGAGCTATGCAGTAGTGGCCCAATGAGGCAAGGGCTCGCGAAGGCTCATGTGGACGTTCTCTCTCTCTCTCATTTTTCTCGCTCCTTCTCACGCATGCTTGTCAGAAGGACAGCATCCAATATTCAGTCTATAGGACTCTATGTCTGGGAGAAATCCGCTTTTGTTCAGATTGACCTGCAATAGCTAATCAGTTTTAAACAGACTGGAAAGATTTGGGGCACAAATCTTATTTCCTTGAAACTTCACCTGAAGCTTCATAAGATCCATCCTGGGGTTGGGAAGACAGTTCAGCAGTCTAAATGTCTGCCTGGTAAGCGCAAGGACCTGAGTTCAATCCCCAAAGCAAAACTATCCAACCTTTCCGAAACCTTTGGACAAATTTGTAGCAGTTTTCATCTCCAAAGTCTTGGACCATATGATTTCTCTGCCTTTTCTCATTTCCACTGATATGTAATAAAAGTGGTAGCTGGTATCATCACCAAAGATGATAATAATGGTGGCTGGCATTCACAGATTTGCAATATAATAAGCACTCATCTTCATAGCTTAGCATATACCATTTGATATAGTGCCCTGATGCTGTGATGGCCAGCTTATGCAGGATAAATGACACTGGCTCAGCCGGGCATGCAGTTGACTAATCCAGGCAAGAGGTAGCATGTTCTAGCTCTGCTAAGCCACACGAAGCAGCGGCAGAATAGAGGGCCTGGCCTCTGCTGTCTTTGTGGAAGTAGGAGAGAGACAAACCTCACTTGGGAAGAAAGTAGAAAAGCTTAATTCACTGGACAGAGTTCATACACAAAAGGACACTCTGACCTCACAGCAGGCAGATCGTTCTAATCCTCAGAGGTTCAAAAGTAACCCTGAAATCTTTATGACTATGAATCACAACTAAAAATTAAACATGTCTCATCATGACAAAGCATCCACATTAAAATAGGTGTTCATAAGAGGATTCTCATGTCATAATCCTCTCACCATCGGTGACAAAATCTGAGTCTGCCCGTCACCCTCTTTTCAGTCCTTTTCTCAGTACGTTCCTAATTAATGCCTAATAATAAAGTACATAGGTACAGGACACCATGGAGTATTTCAGTGCATGTATGCATTGTGTAATGAATAATCAGCAGTTTTAGGAACAAGTTGACTTGGGCAGGAAAAGAGCGATACAAAGATGTAAGCAGGTATAGGACTACACCATCACATACCTCCCTGACCTCTTCATTGAGTAAATATTCTCTATGATATTTCTTAACTGCGTAACAGCAAAAAGTCATCAGGTGTCCATCTGCTCAGTCAAAAATATGTCAGCCAGGTGCCCACATCTGCAGGGCAGACTGCAGAGGGAGTACGGGAAGGAGACCAGAAGGACTAGAGGAAGGGGCGGAGGTGGAGGAACGGGATGCAAGCTGACTTGGGAATCTCGGACGCCGAGCACAGAGCCCAAGGCGGCCCAGGCCAGGCGGGAAGCTGGACTGGCTCAGGAGAAGAAGCGGCTCCAGGGCACACCCGGAAGGACAGCACTCAGCACTGGTGTGTCTGGATGCTGAGCCCGTGAGCCCTGAGCTAACAGGTGTCAGCAGAGGGAGACTCCAGGCAGCGTTAAGGTGGGTCAGCAGATGGACAACAGAGCTATGGTTCTGAGGTTATTGTTTTCACACTGCAAGATATATGAGCTGCCCGCTGAGAGTGTTTAAAACTGAAAACCCTGAGTGTCACACCCAGATGTTGGGGTTACCTGAGGACCTGTGGTTCTGCACTGGGACAACGGCTCAGCTATAAACTGAGAAATGTGGGTTTCTTGTTTGGAGCAGGATCTGAGTGAGGATAGGAAGGCACACGTCGCAGGACACACACCTCACAGGGCTGGCTTGGTTTTATACTTTGTTTAAAAGGCCAAGCTCAAGCACCCAAGGTTCACCAGGCTTCTGGAAGCCTAGTCTTTTGTGAAGTTACTCCTCCAGGGAAATGTTCCAGAACTGAAAGCACCTTGCTGCCCATAAGAGCAGCTCAGAAGCTTGTCAGCCTTGCTGGAAGACCAGTCGTGGCAAGCGACATAAACCGATCCTGTGAAATCCAGTAGGAACAACTTTATGGAGCACAGAATAAAGTGTAAAGAAACCTCCCAAGTGGGATAGGCCGCAGCTGGACCTCTTGGGGGCTAGAGTGAGAAGGACGTCAGGTCAACACACACACACACACACACACACACACACACACACACAATGCTCTATCATACCCCGGTTTGCAGTGGCATTTGGTCATTACAACTTATGGCAAATGTCTTGGTTATACATTTACCCAGGAAGCCCTTAAAGGGTCACAGGGAGCTTCATGTCAGACTTGAATTTGAACTTTGTCTCACCCTTTTCAGTTGTTCGACTTTGGTTGTTTGGCCAGGACAGGCCAACATTTTCATAGGTAAAATAGACATAGCAATATCAACTATTTCCGTAATACGTTAAGAGTTAAAGTGAGAATCATTTTGCTTATTTCTCTTCCTAAGTGCTCAGTAAAGATTAGGTGTGCTTGCTATAGATTCACTGTGAACATGCTTTTAAAAGTACTGTGAGGCCAGGTAGAATCTGGTCAGCATTTACCCAGTGTCTGCTCTGGCTTCAGCACCGTGCTAGGCTGGCCACAGCATTCTCCAGAAACATGGCAAGGACAGTACACTAACTTGGTGCAGCAGTGGGGAGCAGGGAGGTCGAGCAAAACAATGAATAGGTAATTTAGGGCATTCCTTGAATCTCTCCCTGTTATGGTTTGTGTCTAGGTGTCCCCCCCGCCAAAGCCTCATGAAGTCTTAGGGTAGCTTCTGGAATCTGTAGTTGATTATTGTGGAAATGGGTGCTGCACCTCCCCTGGGGCATGTGATTTGCATTTCAAGGTAGGGAAGAGAAGTTAGCTGCTTGGGCTGCTGCAACGGTCCCTTCTCTCTTGCGGTCTACCCACCACCATGAAAGGTTGCCCTCTGCTATATGCCACTCTGCCTTGGAGCCTGCTGAATATGGACTGAAACCTCCAGTAACTGTGGGCTAGATAGACCTTTCCTTCCCTCATTTTGATTGTTGGGTATTTGCCTAAGCAGTGAGAGAAGAGTAACCGAGACGCTTCCTATTTCATGCATATAGATATATAGATGATATAGATATAGGTATAGATATAGATATAGATATAGATAGATATAGACAGATATTCTCATATAACCACTTGACATTGCCATTTGTACTACTACTTTCTTTGATTTCATTGAAAAGTCCTGTGGTATTACTTGTTGGTCCTTTAAAGGAGACAATCTTTTTGGATTGCATCTTGCATACTGAGATTAGGTTTAGGGTTAGGGTTAGAATTAGTGTTAGCGTTAGGGTTAGGGTCACGGTGCCTAGGGTACCTACTTGGAAGACAATGATATGCAATGTATTGTTATTTTCTTATTACTTTATTATGAAATCTTGTTCTCTCTCTTATGTAATCAAAAGTTAGGATGCCCGTCAATTAAGCTGAAATGCACTCAATGCGGGCTCCTCAGCCTGCGCTCCTCCTTCCAGCTCACGCGTTCCCTCTTTCCTTTCTGATGTCGTCCCTTTCCATCTGACTGCTCACCCTAGAGTCGTTGCCAGCTGGGAGGCCAGTGGAGGAGGCGTCCCATTCTTCCCACGCCCACCACCAAACAAAGCAGAAAGGATGTGTCTGCCCCTCCCAGCTCCTCTTTAGGTAAATACAAAATATCAGGACAAGGTTTTATAAGAGTGAGCATGACTCAGCAGATCCAAACTGATGACTAATAGCCTACCTTATTTTCATAAATTAAACAAAGCATTAGTGAGGCATGAATGCTTGGAAGCATTGCTATAATCAAGAAGCATCTCTAGCTGAACAGGTTTCTCAGGGGACTCATCATTGAAATTGGTAGACTTTTTCTACCTGGGCTTTCCTAAAATTGCTGCAATCACCGAGGATTCTTTATCTGTTCTGTCTCAAGGCAGACCCAGGACTTCAAATTCAGCCATGAGGAGATCTTCCCCCACAGCCAGGACCCTTAAAGCTCCTATCAGCAGAAGAGCTCTGCGAGGGGATCCGGGGTCTCCTCTCGGTTCTGGCCAGCACAGTGGAGAAGCTGATGGTTCTTACACCTCTCCCATCCACGTGCTTCTCCTCAAGTCTACACAAGTGATCTGGGTGTGGTTGTGAGGAGGACTCAGAAGCTTGGAGTCAGAGCTAAGCTTGAGAGAAGCGTGGTACTGCCAGCTGGCCTGCTTGCCTGCTTATAAAGGAGTGAGGGACAGGTGCCAGTTCCCTAGAGTTTAATCCCCAAGACTTGCAGAACACCACATTATAATGCCCGCCATGTTTAGAGGGCAGCATTTATGGTACATGCAAAAATGTTAATTTTGGTTTCATAAACTTAAAGAAATTAATCTTATTTCTTCTGAAATGTCATGAAAGTTAGTATGGGAAGTTCCCATGGATATCCTTTTCAGCTCAGAGAGAGTGACTGACTCTGAACACTTCAAGTAAAAAGGCTGTCAATGGTTGAACACTCTTGTTTCCTATATGTTTTTGGCATGAATTGAATTTTGTCAAGTATTTTCATCCCAGCGTTCTTTACACTCCGCTAGGAACGTTTGGATTTTGTATGTGGATGGTGGCACTTTGCATTATTCCTTCTTCCTTCCGGAGAGGAAGCCAGCATGAGCCACAGATCCACCACACAGCCTCCTCTTCTGCCCTCTCCCCACAGGTTAGAGCTGAGCTTGGCACTAATAGAAAATAGCAACTACGTTGAATTTCTTAAGAAGCTTCCCCACACCTTTGAATCAAGGCCCTGCTTGCCCAGGGCGAGCAAGCCGACTGTGGCTGACATCGAACCATTGCACTGAGGACCACGTCCTCTTCCACAGCATGAGCCAAGCACACACAAGCCTTTCTCCACCACTGCCTCTTACACATGTGTCTCAAGCCCAGCAAATAGCAAGCCTCTTCCCACAATGCTGGAGTTTCTATGTTCGTATAGTCTTTACATTCTCATTTCCTAATTGTTGTGAATTTATTTCCGTCAGTTATGAACACCAAAGAAAACAGAGTGAAGCATGTTGCCCACGTAGCTGCTGATAGAACATCAATGGGAGAACAAGAGTCTCACAGCCTCATTCCTGCTGATCTAAATTAGGAGCTCTAGTTATCATCTGTCTATTTACATATTCATCCTTCCATCTATCCATCCATCCATCCATCCATCCATCCATCCTTCCTTCTATCCAGCCATCCATCTATCCATCCATCCATCCATCCCTCCATCCATCCATCCAGCTATCCATCCCTCCTTCCATCCATCCATCCAACCTTCCTTCCTTCCTTCCTTCCATCTATCCATCCAACCATTCTTCCTTCCTTCCATCCATCCATCCATCCATCTGTCCATCCATCCAGCCAGCCAGCCAGCTATTCATCCATCCATCCATCCTTCCTTCTATTCTTCCTTCCTTCCTTCCTTTCATCCATCCTTCCATCCATCCTTCCTTCCATCTATCCATCCAGCCATCCTTCCTTCCTTCCATCCATCCCTCCATCCATCCATCCATCCATTCAGCTATTCATCCATCCATCCATCCATCCTTCCTTCTATTCTTCCTTCCTTCCTTCCTTTCATCCATCCTTCCATCCATCCTTCCATCCATCCATCCATCCATCCATCCTTCCATCCTTCCATCCATCCATCCATCCATCCATCCCTCCATCCCTCCATCCATCCTTCCATCTATCCATCCATCCATCCATCGATCCTTCCATCCTTCCATCCTTCCATCCATCCAACCTACTTCCTGTAAGGAGGAGTAGCCTCAGAAGAGGATTCCACGACACTGGTCTAATGGTGCTGATTTTTCTTCTTGGTGCGTCTTACTTTATTTTAATGCCAGCATGAGTGTGAAGTACATGGTGCCTACATTCCCTGTGGAAAACTGATGATGTACATCATTCCTCTTAATTTCCTTCGTGCTCCTTCTCTGCTCTGTCCCACTTCACCCATCTGTTGACCTGCTTGCCTCTTCACACATTTCCAAAGCCCTGTGCAGCCTCGTATGGGGCTGGCATGGGGGCACAGTGCATCTTCACGCCTGTTCCCCTCCCCTTCTGCACCCTTTGGCATCTCTTGATCCTTTTCCCTTTGAGAAAGATCCGCCTCCCCACTTCCTCTTATCTCTTTTATTGTGCTATTTATCTAGACTTTAGGTTTCTTATATAAGAGCAACCTTGTGATTCTTAAGCTTCCCAGTCTGATTCATTTTGCTATTCAGAGAATTGTTTAAGCAAGTGTTTGTATGAGAGATTCTTGATCCAGAAGACATGTTTTTTTCAGTGTAGGCTCATGCCTTTGTGGGCAAGTAGTCACATTTCAGGATCAGCATTAGTAGTAAAGACCTGCAAAGACATGTTTCGAATTTTATCTCAGATGCGGTTGAGCCGGTCCTCCGACAGCTGCCAGGAGGTCTTCTGGGCTGCAGCCCCTTGTCCAGGCCTGAGGTAGTTCATCTGCTTTGTGCAGGTGCTGGTGGGCATCTGCGTGCTCCATTGAAAACACCCACCAAGGACATCATAAAAAGGGGAGATCTGCGCCTCGACCCCTTATCATCACCTAATAAACTCTGGGGTGCAGCCTTTGCACCATGGAGGGTTTCCAAAGAGGATTAAAGAAAGTGTTATGTGTTATGCAATTACATCATGAAAGTCACAGAGGCAAGCAGGTCTGAGTTATTTGGGGTCAGAAATATACATTAGAAATCTGTGGTTTGTTATGAGACTCTCTGGGTTTAGTTACCTTTTCCTTTCAGATACATTTATAATACACTTCATTCATTACGAGGGTGTGCCATGGTATGACACTTCTGAGACGACGGCAAACAGGAAAGTCCCATAACCAGTCGAGGGTCAGGCTCCACTGGGCAGGAGCACTGTGAAGTCCAGAAAAGCAGGGAAAAGGGGCTGAGGCTGAGACTGAACGAAATCGGTGAAGCAGGAACGTGTTTTCAAGCAGAGGCCAGACGTTCACCATGAACTCCTGCTTTTCTTCCATAAATAATGCACAGAACATATTATGTATGGTCAACAAGTAAGAAAGCACCAAGACGTGATTGGTGGTCTATGAAGGGATGAAGGGGCTGAGAAGTCCACAGAATCGGCCTCTGGTCTCCAGGGACTCCACAGCTGCTCCTTCAGTGACAGCACCAGAGCGAGTTCGTCTTCGTTTGCCTAAGAATGACTACCCAGCAAATTCCTTGAGGTGGGAGGGAGTGAGGATCGCTAAGGGTTGTCTGTACTATGACATGACTTACTGGGGAACCTTCCAGTGGGAGAGAAGTCTTCAGGTGTCCACACACCGGGGTGGGGAAAACCCAGGTCCAGGAGGGGGCAGATAGCAAGGACTAACAGAAGAAAGAACGCCAAGATGGAATAGAAGCGCTAAAGGCGCTGGTTGAGTCTTAGGAAACTCTGCAGGGCGGGACTGTCACCTGTCCGCAGAGATGAGCCGCGCACCTGCTCCGCCCATGTGGCCAAAAGGAAGCATTCAGACTAGAAAGAAGAAGAGCGAGGGGTGCGGAGGGGCCCTGGCCTCCCGGTCCCCACGCAGCACGCAGACTGAGGACGCGGTGAGCCAGGCGGAGACTGCGTCCTGATGCAGCACCGAGCAGCTTTGGTTCTCATCTTCCCTGCACTCGCTGTCCCTAGACGGGAAGCAGGGACACTGGCCAGCGGAGAGCACCTGCCGTCCCGGGCCTCCTGCTGGGAGTGCCGCAGTCTTAGCCCTCGAGCTGTGACAACAGGGAGCTGAGCCCAGCAAACACACCACGGAGAAGCAGGCCAAGAGTCAGCGTTCTCTCTTCTTAACTGTACTTACGTATTTGTCCAGTGCCTGTTCGTGGAGCCTCTGCTCTGCGCTCTGGACCCGTGAGCAGAGCAAGGGGATCAGGACGTTATACGGCTTATTTCTGGACGCACAAGGCCACCTGCAGTCATGCGGGTTGGGGAAAACGGCAAAGAAGAAACAAAGCAGGGTTAGGAGGAAGCACGATTAAGGAGGCAGCGGAGGTGGCACCACAAGCGCCCCAATCACAGTGACGCTTCAGTGGCACAGAAGTGAGACGGCAAGATGGGGTCAGTGCCTCCCAGGAGAGGGAGCAGGACGTGCAAGGCCGGGGTGCGCCAAGGAGCACGAGGGCTTCGGCATGAGAGGTGCGGCCTATGAAGAGCCGGCCTAGTGGATCTGTGGCCGGTAAATGTGGCTGTAGCACCAGGGGCCACAAGATGACCACTGAAGCCGCGATTCCCTCACCTACAAGAGCAGAGATGCAAGTATTTAAGACAAGCAAAGGACAAAGATCAAATGAAAATCCAGAGCCTAGGGATAAAATCTGGGAGGGTTTTCAGCCCACGGGAGCAGGGGCACTTTCCAGGAGGAGAGCCCTCAGCAATGCCAGCAGGCACAGGATCAGCAGTGGAGGCAGCTGGGCATACCGGCACACACGCAGCTCTGCATTCTGGGATCTAGAGTAAGCACGGAGTTCATAGATTTGACAGAGCTTGGGACCCACTGTTACAGTTTGTGTGTAGCTGGGACCCTGAAGCCTCGTGCAGTTCTTGAGGCATGGCTGTAGAGTTTGTGACCAATTCATGCTCCAAGGCCAGGTTATGGATCCAAGCACTGCTGGGATTCTGGGTGTGAGTGCTACATCCACCCTGGGGTGCGTAGCCTGAAGGCAGTGCGAGAAAAGGAGAGAGAGACGAGCTTCTACCACAGCTGCTGCTGTTCCTGCTCCCTTTGCCTTTGCTTTTTGCTATTTTCTGTCACCATGAACGGCTGCCCCCTGCCCTGTGCCACTCTGCCTTGGAGCCAGCTGAGTATGGGGTGAAACCTCCACAAACTGTGAGCTAAATAAACCTTTCCTTCCTTAGCACGGGATGTCCAGTATTTTGTCCCGGCAATGAGAGAAAAGTAACGAAGACGGAATTTGGAACCAAGAAGTGGAGTTGTCGCTGTGACTAAACCTGACCATATGGATTAGGAGCTTTTGGGAATAGCTTATGGGAAGAGACAGGAAGGGTTTGGAGATGTTGCCTACAAGAGGAATGCTAGAACAGCTTCAGCTGTTCTGTATGGGAGATTCTGGTCAGAGCTCAGAAGACTAGGATGCTAGCAAAAGTTCTGCCGGTGAAGACCAGGCTGGGGAGGTTTCTTCTGGGAAGAAGGAGGACTGCATTGGTTGTTGGACTCCAAACAACATTGCTATGGGTTGGCAGAAAGTTTGTCTAAATTTTGCTCATGTCTAGAGACTTTGCCTTAGTCTGAGATTAAGCATAACAGACTGGTTAATCTGGAAAAAGAAATTTCAAGGACGTCAAATGTTGAAGCAGTCACATGGCAATTATGGGGAGCTTTTAGTCAGATCTATGTTAAAAATCAAGGGCAAAGAGCCCAGCAGGATGATTTAAAATGTTGTGAGTTTGGCCAGAACAGAAGTTCCAGATAGGCGTGGAGTGCAAAGATAGAGCAGGGAGGCTCTCTGTTGCTGAGAAGGAACAAGAGAATGGAAAGGATGGCCAGAGGGCACCACAGGAGGTGGCAGGTCTCTGCTCTTTGCAGCCTCAGGACTGCAAGGGTGAGTGACTTTGCTTTGAGGAGAAAGCCACAGAGCCCAGTGTTCCAGAATCACATGGCAGACACACCAGGTTTCAGAATGGTACCAGCAGAGAAAATTTGCCCTGTGGAATCAGGTTCACAGTGCTCAGTGATCCAGGCACTCGACCCCTACAGCCAAAACAGAGGGAAGCCTGGCTGCTGCTCCAGCTGGCAGCAGCCCTTGGCATCATCCTCGTGGCACAGGCTCATGCGGAATGCAAGAGTTCTGGGGTTAAGAAGCCTTCCAACTCCATTTCAAAAGGCCTGGGAGGCCAGGCAGTGTGCCCCTGAGAGGGCAGTGTGTGAAGCTGTCAATCACAAGCTTAAAACAAGCTCTTTACTTAAAGTTATGTGTCTTTAATTTATCTACTGTCAAAATATGACTTTAGTTCTTATAGACCTGTTAATATACAGAATTGTACTTACAGATAACAACATTATATTGAACCAAAATCTATTGATAGTGGAACCATGTTAATTATTTTTTATATATAAACTTTTTATAAAATTTTTGCTCCCATCAATTAGTTTTAGATGTCATGGTAGTCTTTATTCTAAATACACAACATTTTTTTTCTTTTTTCCTCTGGGTAGATATTCTGGTTCCAATATGGGCTCTGTGGATGCACTCTGCAAGCAGCTCCATAAAGTATATAAATTTGGAATTTCCAAATTCACGAACTACAGAGAACTCCTTAGAAGTGATTCTACTAACAATCACCCTCACTCACAGTGTTGGCGAGCTTCCTCAAGGCTGATGCTGTAAACCACTTAATTAGCACTAATTGGATAGGTTCATGTGTGATTTTATCCTATCTGATTTTTTCCTTTTCTGTTATATTTTATGTCCAGAGAAGAAATTTGAAGTCCTTTCATATTTCTTTTTCCCTCATTGTCTATTAAACCCAACCTTCTTTATTTATTTTTTTGTTTTTTAGCTTTTGTGTACCATTAAAAATGGTATAAAGGTACATACTGATTTTTCTATTTGGTAATAGAATAAAACTGAGGCCGGTGTTTGTGCCATGGAGCTACGCTCCCAGGACTATGCCAATTTTTATCCAAAAATGCTTATATTAAATAATATTAATATTTGGTTTGTATTATTCCCATACGTGACTTACAAATTCCCCTGTGTTATTTTATATGTGGACAGTTAAGTGATATGTAAATAAAGAGAAATTTATAAGTAATTTTCTTCATTTATTTCACTACCTATGGCACATAATTCGGTGGCGAATGGGAGTAATTTTAATCAGCACCCCATCATATTTCTTAATTTAATGTATGTAGAACCAAAGCTTTACCATTGTGAATTATAGTCACATTTTTTATAAGTAGGCTTTATCATTAAATTTCACTAACTTAATAAATAGCTACCTTTTATTAAATAATAGCTGCCCTTTATTAATTTAATAAGAATTTTTCTGACCAATGAATGTTGGATTTTGTATTTGTTGATGTAGTATTACTTCAGGAGACTTCTTAAAATAAAATGTATGCAAGACCATGTTATGGTTTGTGTCTAGTGGTGCCCCAAAACCTCATGCAGTCATGGGGTGGGGACTTCTAGAGTTTGAGGTTAACTCATGATCCACTGGGATTAAGGGTGACCCAAGGCTGGGATTATGGGTGTGAGTACTTCCCCCTGCCTGGGGCGGAGAGTCTCCATGTAACATAAGAGAGACAGAGAGACAGACTCTACTGCCATTGTTGCTGTTACGCCTCCGTTTTGCTCTTGCACTTTGCTGCCACCATGAACTACTACTCTCTGCCCTGTGCCACTCAGCCTTGGAGCCGGCCGAGTATGGACTGAAACCTCCAGTAACTGGGAGCTAAATAACCCTTTCCTTCCTTCATTTTGGGTGTCAGGCATTTGTCCCAGCAATGAGAGAAGAGTAACCGAGGCAGACCATAATTGGAAAATTACGTATGACCCACTTGCATTACCTAAGATCTCTTTACATTTTGTTCTAGCTAATATTGTGATTTTGAGGAAGAATGGAGCTCTCAGAGTTTGTAAAAGTCACTCCTGAACTTTGTGTGTTTGTCTCCTTTTGTGGTAGGGCAGAGGTTTGATTCTAATTTGATATCTTTAATTTTACTAAATTTTCTATGTTTTTCATATCTTTTACTAAATATCCATGAATTCTATTTAGTGATTATATTCAAATATTTTTTGTTCTTTTATTATTAAAGAACAACAAAGCCATTGACTCTTTCTTATGATTCCCTGTTTATTTTCCCAGTCGTTATTCTGTGCTCTTATGTGCAGCATTTTGGTGTGTGAATATTTGCAAATCCTCTGTAGTCTTTTAACTTTGTTGTGCTTAATAATCTGAAAGTATTTTCTTATTTCTTTGAATTATTTATTTGAAAAATAACTTTTTATAAAATAGATATAGGGCCCAGCGGGATGGCTCAGTGGTCTAAAGCGCCTGCTTGGGAAAGCTTGGGTGACTTCAGGGACCGCGGTTCGATCCCCGGCACCACATGCTGCGCCAGCCCTGCCCTCGGGGCCGGCTGAGCTGGCCATAAAAATGAGTGAATAAACAAAGGCTGTGAAACAAGAAGAAAATAAATAAAATTTTAAAAATTCTTTAAAAAAACAAAATCAAATAAATAAAATAGATATAACTGCCTGAACTTTATTGTCATTGCTTTATGTTTTTAATTACTGTTAATAAAAAATAACAATGAGACACTTTTAAAACATATTAGTAGTACATTTCCAATAATTGATACAATGCATATCGTTGTCCTTGTAGTAGTTATTCAGAGCACAGGATGCAGACATGATAATTTTTCTAATCATTATCAGTATAAAAATTTCTTTTCATTGAACTAAGAGGAAATAGTTGTATGCATAGTCCAATATTCCATAATCACAGTGAGTTATTGGCAGAACTGGTGATGTCAGAAGCTGCTGATTTAAGCCTTTTACAGCTCAGCATACTAATCTAGCTTTACATTTTGTGCCTAATGGTGAAACTTTTCTGCTGGCTGGTTAAGGGCGTTAGATTAAAGATCTTTGCCCTTTTCTGTTCTGCATTATTCTGTTTTGTGTGAGTGACACTGTCAGCAGGTACTTAAATGTGGCAGTTTTAGTAAGAGCTACGCATACCTGCAGCTCTGCAGGGAGCTCCAGCCTCCTGCACGGCATTCACTGTCTTAATGATGTCATCTGCTTTTTATTCTTCCATCCTTTGCTCCAAGCTGCTTTTTACCACTGGCTCTAAAGAGATTTTTGTCCTTCTTACATCCTACCCTTGTTTTCCTCTCAGAGTTCCCCTTTTTGCTTTCTGTGCATTTAATTAGCAGCACTTGTGTGGTTACACCCTTCCCCCCGCCCCCGTACAGAACTTGGATGTGGTTCGACAGCTCTGGCCTGCGCGCTGCTCAGTGGGTTTGCACCAGCTGCCGTGCACAAAAGTTAAACAGTGGAGCAGCTGCTCAGCACCACCTCGCCCAGATCTCCACGAGGCGCACAAGGGACTTTACACGCAGGGGTTTTTCTGCTCTTAATGTGCTGAAGGATGACCCCAGGAGCCAATCTCTGAGCCATCTCCCTTGACCTTTTCATTCCAGTTTTGAGTTTAGGTCCCCTTACGGTGCTGGGCTGATCTCCGGATTGTGATCTTCCTATCTCGGCCCCCTGAAAAGCTGGCGTTGCAGCTTTGTGTCAGCAGACCAGGTTGAAAAGTGGAATATTTGAAACTTTTCCCTCTGAAAAACTAATTTCTAAGGTTAGCTTTATAGAGTTCAGTATTTGAATCTCTATATTTCTAATATCAAAATATTCTATTGTGATAAGGTATGAATTATATCTGCTTGTAAGTTAAGTCTGCGTTTCCAAGAATTATTGTTAGATTACGTCTTTATTGAACTCAATAAAGTTTCTCTTGTGTCATACTGTATACCATTTTAGAGTTACGATTTGGTTTTATCCCTTCCTTAGCTGCATTTGGTTTTGCATTAGTTTCAAACTGTTTGAAGAAAAATATCCATGTGGAAAAGCGCACAGCACTCAGGCGCACAGTGTGGAAAGCAAACGCACCACGCAACCAACACTGCCCACGTCCAAGGGAGGCCCTGCCGGTACCGGGGCACCCCGTGCCTCCCGCATATGCTCACCCTACTGCCCTTTAAGGAGCAGTCGCTGGGCTCTCCGTGCTGCCGCGGTTTCGTCTAACATTCACTTCCTATACCCCAAGTCCCGCGGCAGTGCTCCTGCAGACCGGGCCCTTTCACTCCGTGTAGTATCAGTACGGCCCACTCTGCTTCTTGTAAGTAGCTGTCGTTCTCTTTCCTCTTTCTTTCTTTCTTTCTTTCTTTCTTTCTTTCTTTCTTTCTTTCTTTCTTTCTTTCTTTCTTTCTTTCTTTCTTTCTTTCGTTTTTATGTTTGAGACAGGGTCTTGCTATGTATATTGGTCAGCCTGGCCTTGAACCCCCAAGGATCGCCCTGCATCAGTCCCCCAGCGCTGGGATTGTGTTACGCACACCCCGCCTGCCGTTCGTTTCTGTGCTCTTCCAGTGTGTAGTTTGAATATGTCAGTAGTTGCATCACTGCCATCTTTTGAGACGGAGTAACTTGGGGATGTGAGTGGCACTGTTAGAGACCTTTGTGTGTGTCTTATTGGGTTCCATTTCCAGGTGTGATTTTGACTGAGTGTAACTACACACGCATATGAACAAATACATGTAAAATGTATAGAAGTCAAATGCCTAGCAGAAAATGTCAGCTCTAGTCCTATACCCTCAGTAATAGCTTTGCCACAAACTTGGACCACAATGGAAGATATGCAGTTATTTCATTGCCATTTTAATTTGCATTTGTGGGGTTGCCAGCAGTGTCATCGGCTTTGCCCGTGTGACCCGGTCACTGTGATAGCTGTCCCGTGTGCTGGAGCGCCTACCTTAAGCCTCCCGCCCTGTCCTGTCACACTTTCGTCATTTGCACACTGGTTTCTGCTGTTCCTGCGAATTGTAGGCAGCCTCCCTGCTAATGTGCTCCGTTAAAAACATTTACTTTCGCTCTGTTCTTTTTTGTTTAATTGGATACAGAGCCTCACTGCACAGCTCAGGCTCGTAGTCTGTGCTTGATCTACACTTTAGTATATACTTGGTCCTCCTGTGTCAGCCTCCCCAGCTGGGATTACAGGCATATGCTACCACTCCGAGATTTGGGGCCAGCACTGCACATCTGCAGTTCCAGGGAGGTAGCAGGGATTGAACTCAGGACCTTGTGCTTACCAGGCAGGTCCTTAGACCACTGATCTATCTTCCCAGCCCCACACTGTTGTTCCTTTTTCCTCTTAGTTTCTATCTAATAGAACATGAAATAGTTTATGCCTCTGAAATTTACATTCAAATTGAGGAAACTAATGATACTGATAGGCAGGTAGGTAGATAGAGATTAGATAGAGAGAGAGATAGATAGATAGATAGATACAGACAGACAGACAGACAGAAAACAGTACTGTGGTTTATATGCAAAATAAAGCAAATGAAAGATGCACCACTGAAGGGTGAGCCGGGTAGCTGAGCAGACTAGAGCACCTGCTTAGGCAGGCACAGGGACTGAGGTTTGAACCTGCCATGCTGTGCCTGTCCATCCCCAGGGTGCACTGCGATGGTGATTGAGACTGGGCGTGGTGGTGCATGCCTGTAGTTCCAGTGCTTGGGAGGCTGAAAATAAGAGAATCACTACGAGTCCAATCTGTGTAGTGAGACCCTGTAGACTCTGTGCTAAATACATTTTAAACAAAGGTGTATTGTTGAGATACTATGGCACATATATTTAGTCTATACATGAGTCAAAGTGCAACATTCAGGGCTACGCCAGACCAAGGAGGAGAGGACGCAAAGAAGAGGCAGAGACAGCCGCAGCCAGGCAGACTCCAGAGCCACAGCGCTTAGACTTGCACTTCCTTCCTTTCCTTCCTGAGAGCTCGTACGAACTACGTAAATTTCTTGAGCTTGATTTTTCTAATGCACAAAACAAGAAGACAGCATTATCGATCTTCTACCTGTGACAGGGTCAGAATTGAAAGTCAATCTGAGCACATATTAAATGATCAAAAAATGTGTCATTGGAAAGAAAGGCACATGTAGGGAGATTGTATTGTGAATAATTAGAATAACTGAACTGGACTTATTACATCCCAGAAGTCTTCATAAAGTTCTCTTCAATGTCTTGTTTAATTCTCACAGTGACACTGAAAGGATACGCAATCACCTCAGAAAAGAACCATCAACTTTATTAAAGAACTGGGCAGATAAAAACACCATAAATAATGCCAGCTATTTGTGAAAGGCCGTCTGAGGCCAGAGCTTGGGAGTCATAAGAAGGATCTGGAAGAGATCCGTGCTTCACCTCAGGACACACTGCAGATGCAGTCCAGAACAATCATGAGGAGAGCTTGGGAAAGTCGGGTCTCACGATGGTTTGCAAGGTGGGGAAGCCGAGGAGAGGTGTGGGAGCTGGGGAGGCTCCTCAGCTGCTTGAGCCTGACTTTCCCTAGGGATGGCTTCTGGGTCTTTTCAAAATAGCTTGATAAAGTTACAGGCATTGTACGTGGTCTGAAGCTCCTGCGCTGTCCATCAGAGCTCGCACGTGTGGTGGAGCCGGGGCCTTATAAGTAAAGTTTGAAGAACAACGGCAAGGCCGTCCAGTGAGAGGAGGCCTCTGGGCACCGTGCATCCGCCCAGGCTGCTCTAGCAGTCACTCAGGCTGTGCGTCTTAACCGGCTCCCCCTCTCTCCCTGCTGGGGGCCTGCTGACTGGGCTCCCGGCAAGGACTTACCTCCTGGCGTTCAGAGCACTGTCTTCCTACTGTGGTGACTCGGCCGTGCAGAGGAGAAGAGCTCTTTCTGGAAGGACAGCAAGCCGAGGGCTTTCGGTTGACACTTGGACATTGTGGGGGAGCATAAGACACACGCAGTCGGGGTGCCTGCATTGCATACAGACGAGACATAGGATCTGCATAGCCTCAGGAGAGGAGCAGAGAATGTAAACATTTCCGTGCCTGGCACGCTGTCCCCAAGTCGTGCTTGCTCTTAGATCAGAAGGGATTTATCAGTACAGGTAGAGAATCAAAGTCTGGTGACACTGACGAGGGCCAGAACTGAAAAAAAAAAAAAAAAAGTTGTCTCACATCACCTAGCCAGGTCCCACTAAAATTAATTTCAAAGGGGAGAGAAAGGATTGGAAGTGATGAGCAAGTTAAGGACTGTTAGAAGGGTAAAAGGAAACACCTGAAGGCATAGCGTGACTTTGTACTAATGGGAGCAGTGACAGCGCCTTGGACACAGAGCCTGCCCTTCGCAAGGCCCCTGGTGTCACTGTGTGTGAGCTCATCTAAGCTGCAAAGCACCGAGGGACACTACAGTAACACTCCCACTGTTTAAACTTAGGTCATGGTGCTTGCGGCCGAAGCGTTTCTCCCTGGCTCTTCTCCGCCTCCTTGCTCTTAACCATGCAGTCGTCCTGCCCAGGCACAGGCAGAGGAGGGCACAGCGGAGCGGAGGGCACAGTGCCAGCCAGATGAGCCGAGTGGAGAAGAACTTCCACTGTTAACCAAAATGGCAGCTCTTCTAAGGGGCAAGGCAGAGTCCAGGACACCTCGGAAATCCTGTGCAAGCGGAGCAGCAAGGACAGTGGCAATGTGGAACGCTCCTGGGTGGGGGCAGCTCTTGAGCACAGATGGTGAATTACACTAAGCCCGACAGTCCCTCGGTGACCTTGTCCCTGTCTGCTGCGTGCACTCCAGTCAAAACCAGTCATAGACATTTTTTTCCTCATGGTCCCCCGCCCATGACTACTTCATCTGAAAAATATCACTGTTTACTCCTGTCGTTGGAGCTTCAATGATGTGAAAGAAAAGATACTTCATATTTGTTAGACGTATGGTGTTTTAAAGTGCTGCATTCAATCTATGACTAGATGAACTGTATAAAATTAGTTATATTAAAGTTTCATTTTACTTTGATCAGCAGTAAACAGTACAGATACATTTGTCTAGCCATATTTTTCAGTTCTAACACAAAGGTAGGTAACTGACACGCCCCCTGTTTGCATAGCAAATGAGCTCGGGATTACATTTAGTGCGTGTAATAAAGAGACTTGGAGCCGTCATTTCATTCAAGCAAGCTCACGTCACGGTGATGAACACTGTGGCCCCTGCGCGGCACCTGACCAGGGCTCTCACCCGCTCACCTGGACGCCGGCATGCAGCGGGCCTGTCGTGGGAGCTTCCGGAGCTGCCTGCAGGAGAACTCTGAGGGCAGCTGCCATGCAGAAGATTGCCCAGTGGGCCCGGGGATGCTGTTTAATCTAGTAAGCTTTCTCAGAGCAGACTCTTCACCAACTGAGATCTAGTTTGTCCCATTACATTTTGAGATCGGTTGCTTCAGATTACTGTTCAAAATATATGACCATAATATCTAAATATATCTCTTGAGATATATTCATAATGTCTTTGTATGCTAAATATACCTTCACCTTTATTTCTTAATATTAAAAAATAATTAGACTAATGAAGTTAATATTTATTCCTCCCTTTTCAATAACATTACGTCAACAGCTTCATGTTTATTGAGGTTTCGCTCTATACTAAATGAGGTGGGAACTAAATGAAGCCCTTTAACTCAGTAGGAACCTCTGAGCCTCTGTGCACGCACTTGCCCGAGTGCAGCAGAGGTGCCCTCGGTGGCGGGTGCCCAAGCAGGCGATCTGCCCGGGGTCCTGCACACGCTGGCCGCTTTCCAGCGCGGCCTCTGCGTGGCGGCTGCCTCGTCATTGCACGTCCCTCCAGATCGCCCAGCTACGGGATCTCCCGGCTCAGTGCTGAGGGCAGAACTCCCTGGGCAGTGACAGCTAAAAGAGGGCATCGTCATCAGTTACCCCACAACTTGGTGCGTGGACATAATTGATTTCCTTACAGTTTAGCAAAAATGTTAGCTCGGTATGGCTCATAATTCTGATGCCAGCAAATCTAGACCTGAGACTGTCGACTTCTCAGTGCATCAAACGTATGGCAGCAGAGACTTGGTGACGCAGGGGCAAGCAGAGAGGCTGTGACATTCAGCGTCTCCTCAAATGTCATGTCCTAAGGCAGCTTCTCACACATCAACAAGCTTCAGAATGTTTCTTAGCTGGAAAGGCGGTAGAGCACAAACGCTCACCCGGCACGGGACATTCACCCGGCACAGAGGCGCGATCAGGCTGCAGTTTCCATCTGAGGCGGGCAGACTCCAAGATGGAAGCCTGGGGTGGACGGGATGGGGGGACACTGCACCCTGCAGGGCTGCCTGGAGGCAGAGAAGGATGGCGTCGGCCTCAGGGGCAGCGCTGTCCTCAGGGGCAGGGTCGTCCTCAGGGGCAGGCCGTCCCTGTCCAGTGCCCTCCGCCCTCCCGCAGCTGCGTGGTCCAGCGGGGGAAGCGCAGGGCCAGCGCCGTTCATGCCCTTCTGCGCTGACCTCCAGGCGACCAGCGAGCCGGGAAGGGCGAGCTTCTCCGCATTGGAACAGCCTTGCTGCGAGGGGGCTTCTGCAGCCCTTCTGTAATGGCAGAGTCTCAGAGTGCGGTGAGGTCTGGGCGGCCACTGGCCACACTTTCCCGTGCCATGGGCGAGGCCGTCCATGCTCTTCCATGGCTAAGTGGCCTGCACTTCCCATCTGGAAGACACCTTGCCCTCCCGCGGCCACTGCCCATGTAGGCTGCAGGAATCTGGGGTGTGATGCGTTTTGAGGTCAGGCCGCCTGCACCCATGGTATACATTTGCCCTTCATTTGGGGCCCTTAGGAAGGGACTCACCTGTGACATCACAGCTGTAACCGGCAATGCCAAGAACAGTGACACAGGCCACAGCTCTGTGTGAGGCTGGCCTAAACCGAACAGCCTTACTTGTTTTATCGGTTTTCACTAAGCCGCGTTCCCCTCTCTCCCCGTGGACTTCTCCCTGGCCCTGTATATTTCCATACCCAAGCCTGAGAACCCTGAGGAGAGAGCTGCCTGGGACACCGCGACCTCGCGACCACCAGGGCTGTGAAGCCAGCGACAGCTCCCTGAGCAAGGCGGGGAGCCCTTGTGCCCCCCGGGGGTGGAGCTTTTCTCTTTCCTCATATTTAAAATGGAAACACGAAGACCTACACATTCTCTCTTGCAGTTTACACATATCTTTCATTTCACATCAACAGATCAACCTGTGAGATGACATATCCTGAAAAAAAATAAAAAATGCTCTTGAATGGTCACTTGCTACCACAATGTACTGCAGAATTTTGTTCTCCTTAAGACTGAAATTTGGGGTTAAGGAGATAGCTCGTGGCACAAGTGCCTGCCTGGCAAGGGCAAGGTCGTGAGTTCAAACCCCAGTCCCACAAAAAATGATAAATTTTTCTTGGTTATTTTTACATTTTACCTTAACTATTATAGCATTTCCTTTAGCAATTTAGTTTTTCATCATGAGAAATGACATCCACAAAATTTTGCATTGAAAAATATACATTATGTTACTCCAACTTTCACCGTATACAGTGTCTTAGTTACTCTTCTCTCATTGCTGGGACAAACATCTGCCATTCAAAATGAGGGGAGGAAAGGTTTATTTAGCTCACAGGTGCTCGAGCTTTCCATCCATGCTCAGCTGTCTCCGAGGCAGAGAGGCACAAGGCAGAGGGCAAGGGCAAGAGCGCGGGGAGCAGCAGCCGCGGCTCCAGCAGCTCACTTCTCTTCCTTCCCTACATTGAAAAGCAAATCACCCGCCCCAGGGGAGGTGCAGCACCCACACCCACAATAATCAATTACAAATTCCAGAAGCCACCACAAGACTGCATGAGGCGTTGGGGGCACACCTAGACACAAATCATAACCTACAGTTAATTAAAAATACATCAACTATTATTGGTCCTCAAAATAAATTAGTCATGAATCCTAACAAAATGTGTGCTCCATAGCAGTGACTCTCAAATAAAATCCTTTCAGATCTCTTGCCAGGGTGGAAGGCCACTGTATTCCGTTTAGAAAATGAATATGGGGGTGGGTGCCAATTCATTATGCTGAGTTAATAAAATTTTCCAGAACAACACATTACAGGCTAAACTTTTTATATGGTATTTTGAGACCATAGACACAAATAGCTCAAGCTTATACCCATACATCTTAGTAGTTTCTAGGCAGATTGTAAATTGAATAAATAAAAGAGGTATTTTGTGCTATCTGAACAATGTAAGAGAATCACACTCACAACATGGCTCTAAGGTGTTTCAGGCAAGAAAGAAAGACTATTTGAACTCATTTCTATCTTTGGTCAGGAAAATACCGTAGCACCTAAGACGTAACAAAACCATAAACTCTAAACACGAACTCAGTGCAAACATCCAAGTAGTTCAGCTGCTTTGGATGACTCTCTTGTGACCGAAGCGTGGACTGTAGCCTGCCACAACATGGAACTTCAAAGAAGTCAAAGAAAGGGAAGAAACCGCTGTGCCACCCCACAGAGCCTCTCCGCAAAGAGAGAAAGCTACACAAGTATGATAGTTTTCTAGTTTAGGGAGAACTGGTATTACTCGCTGAATAATCCAGACAAAGAGCCACAGTTAAGCACACAAAAATGTTTGTACAAAAAGCTGACTTTCTCTTGAAAAAGGCTCTGTTATGGTTTATATCTAGTTACCCCCCCCAAAGCCTCAGTGGGGTGGATTTCTACAGGTTGCGATTAATTCATGCTCCAATGAGGGGATTATGGGTATGAGTGTTGCGCGTGTCCTGGGGTGGGTAACTTGCATGTAATGTAGGGAGGGGAGAGAGGCTTGCCAGCAGCTGAAGCTGGGACTCCTCCCTTTGCTCTTTGCTGTTTTCTGCTGCCATGAATGGCTGCTCTCTGCCATGTGCCACTCCGCCTTAGAGTTAGATGAGTATGGACTGAAATTTCCACAAACTATGAGCTAAATAAACCTTTCCTCCCTTAACTTTGGATGTCAGGTATTTTGTCCCAGCAATGAAAGAAAAATAACCAAGGCAGCGCCCTTTCTTTTTTCTAACGCTAAACCTAAACCATAATATAATTTCTTGTGGAATAGCTACGTGTAGAAGAGGAGGTTCTATACTCGCTAACATTTTTTAATTTTTACTTTGCTAATTATTAAATCAGCACTGCTGAAGAAAGCAAGTCTTGCTATGTGGACTATTTCCTCAGGAAAGTAAACTGTGGGCATATTATACAGCACCATTTCTTTCCAAAGCATTCTAACATGCAATTCTAGAAGAAATTGAATCAGTTAAATAATTTTATGTTCTTTAAAACTCGGTCTTAAAATTTTATGGACTCTTTTTCTTTCTGTTTTCTGCCTGTTAGTTTTGGTCAGGGAAAGACTATGCTGCCTAAGAAATAACAAAACAATACACTCTAAACATGAACTCAATGTGAACATCTTGGGCTACCTCAGTTCAAGTCAAAGTGAGAGTTATAAAATGGCTGTGCCTCAGTGGATCAGGGAAAACCATCTGACTTCTGGGAGGTAAAGGTATGTTGACGAGACCATAAGCCATATATAAGCGATTTAAATTTTCTCTTCATTTGGTGGAGAACCTTCTCTTTAGGTGAGGAAGAGCAAAGCTATTCCCTGAGTTTCATTGTACCCGTGGCTCAGAACCGCGTAACTCCACATTAGTGCCTCAATAATTAATGATAGCTTATGTGTTATTACGCTACCTGAAAGGTTCGCTTCTGGGGTTGTTCCCGATGTTGTAGCCTCCTGCATACAAGGGACAGGTGCACGCCTCATGCTGTCCCAGGGCCAGCTCTGGGTGGGGTCTTCAAGGGGGTCAGCAGCTCCTCTGTGGTGGCCCCAGGAGCTCAGAAACCAAGAGCACTATTTCAGCACAGTACTCTATGTTTTACTTTGTGCAAAACTTTTATGAAACTTACATTAATCGTAAGGAAACTCTAAACTTCATATGATCAGAAAAGGAATTAAAAGGCCCAGACTCCACCAAATGTTGGCCAGGGGAGGGCATAAGCACCCACCGTATGTGTCCATCCATGCCTGAGAGGCTTCAGGTGTCCAGGAGAAAAGCTGCCCACGGGCCCCGCCTTTGTTGCTCTCCCCTAAGGGCACTCTCCCTCCCCTCATCTTCTTTCTAAGTGTATTTCCAAGGATACCTAGAAGGGTTCCATATTAAGGGAGTACCATGTGACATTTTGATCCTGTACAAGTCTTCCAGTTTTCTTGGTGCCGAGGGTTGCACCCGCACTTAGGTACATCCCGGCCTGTGTGTCTCATTACTTAGAGATCCTCTGGCTAGCTGCTAACTTGCCAAAGTGGCCAACCTGGGTTCTCACTTGGGGTTGTGCTGCCTCAGCCTTCCACAGGGCTGACATTACAGATCTGCACCACCAAGCCCGCTACACGGTGTACTATTTTAATCAGCTTGGACAAGTCAGCTCACACAAACATTTATCACTTCTCTACCAAGGAAACTTTAAAAATTCAATCTATCACTTAAAACATGAAGTAAAGTCCTGCCCCATGTAGCCACCCTGCTGTATGATCACAGCCCAGAACTTCTGGATCCTGTTTAACTCCAACTTCTGCCTGACGCTGCCCCACTGCTGGGAGGAGACACCCACACCCACCCCTGAGAAGAGAGGGCTGTGCCTGGCTGCAGAGGGCTCAGCCCGCAGTTGTGGGTAGCCAGGCAGCAGAGCAGGAAGGGACAGCAGGGTAGAAGAGCAGAACCAGGCCCCCACAGTCCTGGGGCATCCCCGCCAGGCCCCACCTCCTCACAGCAGCTTCAGCCAGGACTCCATCAGCGCTTCAATCTGGGGCGAGTGCAGAGCCCCGTCAGCCCGCTGTGCGAGTGCGAGACTCTGGGTCTCATTTTCCATCTGCACCATAACCGTGGTGACGATAGGCTCTGTCAACCGCGCGCCCAGTCCTTGGCCTCTGGCGGCAGGTGGGCCCCCTTCTACCTCTGTGAGAGCCAGGTCTGTAGCTCCCTGAGCGGCACCCATCTAGCCGTGTTTGCCTCGCTCTACCTGGCTCGCTGCACTTAACACAGTCATGATCCCAATTGTGTTGCCCCAGATAGTGCAGGCCACATTTGAAAGAAGCAGAATCGTTAGAGAAACCCGGGACCATCACAATATCAAGGCAAAAGTGCCTCAGCCTGCACCGCGGCTGGGCTGGGCCCTGGAAGGACCTGTGAGGAATGTCTCATCATGCTGTGTGAACTAAAAACATGTCCCTAGATGGTCATCTGGCACCGGCTATGCACGTGTAACAAAAATCACCAAAAGAATTTAATTAACACTAATTAATGCTATACTTATTCAGGAATATCTGTTACTGCTGCATCTTTGGATAATTATTTGCAAATAGAGTTATATGCAAATGAAGGAAATTAAAAACCAGGAAATTATCCCCTGCAGCTCTGGGCAGACAGTTACATATTCGTAAGCTATTTAATCAGTAATTATCCATCATATTGGATGTGAACTCTCTAAATAAATGCCAGGAGTTGAGGGAATCTTTGCCTCTTAAAAGATGTTAATTGTGTTGAATAAAAGATACCAAAAAAAAAAAAAAAAATGAATTAGAAGGGCTAAATAAGTCACTTATTTGGAACTCAAAATTCATCTTTTATCACACAGATACAATTAGAAAAATAACTGTCTGCCGAAGATCTATGCAAGGTCCACTAAGCAAGATAGTCCTTTAGGAAAATTAGGGTGGAACGCCGACCCTGCACTTCTCTAGCTCCCGAGGCGCAGTCGGGCCAGATGCCTGTCTCCTGCGGCAGTAGGAGCCCACGTGGCCAGCGTGGGGCCTGGATACCCTCCAGGGTGACTCTGCCCTCCTTGGAGGCCAGGCTCTCGCTGGTGAGGAGTGGAGCGAAAGAAGCGGCACCAGAGGGCGGCCACCTTGGCGGCGATCACCAGCAGTGGCTCCTCGGTAGCGTGGCTCTGACACACCCTGTGCGGAGGGGCAGCCGCCGCCCCGGAGCAAGCGCGTGCGCCAGTAGCTTCCAAGGAGATGGAACCGTCTGGGGCTGGCCTAGGTGTTTTAGGATGAAAAGTAAAAACCATGGCAACCAGTGACTCTCAAGGCCAAATCGGAGTAGAAGCATCAGAAGCACGAGCCATGAGCATCGTACTGTGTCTGGGTTTTCTCATTATGGGAAGCACTGTTTTAAGTCATCGATGTGTGAAACAGAAGTTTTCATCTCTTTTTACCTGCCCTAGGAGAGAGCGACAGATTGTCTGCTCATGGAAGCCCATGGTGTGAAAGGGAAGAGACGCCCGCGCCTCTGGGAAATAGCCTCTGTTTCTGTGGTAACTAAAGTAAGGGGCCATGAAACTCAGAGCTCCTGAGTCAGAGACGCCTCCACAGAAGCCTTTAAGGGAACAAGGACATTTCTTAAAGGAGAAGGGTGAGCCATGGCAGGCGGCAGGGCTGTGATTCTAAGTGATGAAGACGATGGAGCCCCTGACCAGCACAGGAGAACATTAGGCAGAGGACGGAGAGCGGCGAGGTGGGAAATTGCGTGTGAGAGGCCCCGGAGTCCCCAGCTGAACACTGACTTTGTGCCAGGCTCACGTGGGATGCTTGACCAGGTTTCCTTAGCATATTCTGGGTTGAAAATGAGGCCCTGGATTATATATTTATAGGATTTAATAACATGTGCAATGATCCATGGCGGCACAGCGGATAAGACAGAGAAGGGTCTCCCACAGCTCTGTGAGAACGCATGACTGGGCTTGACCTGAGACAATGAATGCAAATTTGCAGAGAAGAGGCAACGGCAAACGTTGCGAGTGACATAGGACAGCCAAGCAGAAGCGCAGGGAATTGCATAAGAAAGTTGGCGAAAAGAAAGCGGTATGTTGGCGGGAAGGGAAAAGAGAGAAAAATAAAAGGTGACTTTGGAAAATGCGGCTTGCGCTATCATGATAGATGGCCGGGGCTGAAATGGAGCTCGGATTTTATTTCCCAAGCGCTGCAGAGCCATTACGGGTTCTTAAGGAGATAGGAGAGATTGATTGGGTGTATATTTTAGAAAGATCAATCTGACGAGGCAGGATGAAAAATCGGTGTGGAGGGACAAGTGAAGATGTGCAGGGAACATTTATGAAGTTCTGAAATCCTCAGGTGAAAAATGATGACCCCACACAGTCGGTGGCAGTGACAATAAAGGCGCAAGGCAGAGCGAGGGAGGGAGGATGTGGCTCAGGCCACCTGATGGCACAAGACACAGCCTGTGTGTCACGAGACACGCTGCCTGCATTGCACGAGGCACACAGTCCACATGGCACAAGGTGCACAGCCCGGGTGGCACAGTCCACACAGCCCGCGTGGAGCAAGAGTGGCTGCAGTGCACGGGTCTGCCCTGAGGCCCTCCCCAAAGCCCCACACAACCCGACGGCCTTGGGCCATCTCATAGCAGGCCCCTGAGAAGGACACTCCGGGCCACCGGCCTGTGCGCCAGGGCTTTGGCCCCAGGGTGTAACTGCGCTTCTTCCCTGCCATGTTTTCTCCACATTATTCAAATTAAAGGCCATGCCTCCATTCCAGCTTTTTGAAAAGGGAAAATTTATTAGATCAACAAAATTATAATGAAATAGCAATAAAATATCCATGCACGGCAGAGAAGAAAGCACTTTTGCTTCTTTCATTTAATAAATTACTGGGCTTGTTCTCTTTCAAACTTTTCTGTGAGAAAACAAAGTCCATAAAATGTCTGAGGAACTTGAAGCTTTAGCTTTGCTTTTACAACATGGCTCAGAAATGGATATCAATATCTTAATGCTGATGGAACAACACTTTGTTTCAGATGACCCAGCGGAAAGTGTCAGCAAGGTCTGATTTATAGGAGAACGGTAGAGAGGGAAAGGGTGCTGCGACCACCTGCCCGTTGACCCAGGTGGGCGCGGGGCTGCCTCGTCTTCCTAAGAGACATGGTGATTGCTCACCGCTAGCACAGATCCGGTGGGCTGGGGCGGTGAACTAGGATAGCACTGGACACTTCTTGAAGCTGGTGAGAGAGGGTGGGGGAGAGGAGTCCTGAGAAGCGCAGAGCTTCTCACGTAAGGGAAAACGGGAGGGACAAGGGCGGTCGTTTCAGGCTGACAAGATGAAGGAACAGGGCCAGAGCTCACGCAGCCGCACATACCCCAGCCAGGGACCTGGGGTGCCCTTCTCAGGGGTCTGCTATGAGATGGCACGGAGGACAGAGAGCCCCGAGGCCATCTGATTGTGTGGAGCTTTGGGGAGGGCTTCAGGGCAGACCCGTGCACTGCAGCCACTCTTGTGCCACGTTGTGTGTGATCGCAGACAGCCACTGTCTACCTTCTTTAGGGCGGTTTCTGTACGCATGAGTTTGCATAATTGTTATTGACCCTTTGTTTAGTGGGACTGTAAAGTAAGGCCTGTGTGTGCTGGGTGAGTCTTCATGCAGGAGAGATGACTTTTTATCAAGGCAACCAAATGGTTGGTGCCATCCAGAGAAAATGAGATGAGCCACTGGACTAAGTTAAGCCGGACACACTGAGTGCCAGTGTCCTGGGAAATCAGAGGACATTGCCAGCAGATGGATGGATATGCAGTTCTGAGGTGCAGGGCTTGGAAACAGACCAGACAGAAGCCAGGTAAGGTTAGTGTGTCTTGAGCACCAGGGGAGATGCTCGAGAGTAGTGAAATCTGAATAGCAAAGCGGTGCCTTCTCAGCCTCTGCCCCAGCCCCCCGGCCTTCTCCAATCCAGCTCCTGGGTCCTGTCCTTCGGAGTCAAGTCTTCAGTCTGTACTCTAAACACTTGCAGTGCCTGAACTACGGACATCTAACCGAAGACAACCTCTATTTGTTATGTATTTCCCAAATGGTCCCTGTGACTTGGATTTGAAATCCTAGTCCTAATGGCATCAATACACTGTTTACAGACACGGGCTGGTCTTCACTCTCTGTTCTGGCCCTAGAAGTTATTTTCAGGAGTGGTCTTTATGTTCCATCTATCATTCTAAATGTTCACCCTTCCTTTAAGGATGGGTTATGCCTCTGACCCTAGGGTGACCTCCGTCAGAGGGTGGGAAGGCTCACCCGCAGGCATGCTGCTGGTCTCCTCCACACTTTAGTCCTCCCTCCCAACCAAGGGGTACTTCCTGTCTCTGTCGAGCAGCGTCACCCACTGGCCTGCACCCCTCTTGTCCCTGATGTTTCTGCTTCCTTTCTCATAGTCTCCATGGAAATTCGTACTCAGCCCTGGCAGCGAGGGCCTTGACTCCGACCCTGCTCTCCTCTCTTGCTATATTACTATTTTCCTCTCCTCTCTGCCCAGGTATCGGATGAACAGAGGACACAACAGCTTCGATGGCCAGAGCTCTGCACTGTAATGTGGAGAGGTAGGGCAGTGCTGCGGCACTATCAAGAGTACAGAAAATCCTACGTATCCAGGATGAAATCCAGTTTTCCTTTCCCGACCGGGTCCTTTACCAGGCCCTCCTGTCTCACTCAGTAGCCTCAGTGTCCACGGAGTTATGACAACCAAAGCATCTTTACAGAGGTCCAGGCGCTGCTCAGGTGCGTCTTCTCCACCCACCCATAATCAAGTTTCACCCCTCTTATCCCTCCATCTCACCTGCAATGTATTCTATATACGTCTATCTTCACTGCATGCAAAGCCTGACCACGGCCATGGCTTACCTGGGTGACTGTGAGAGCCTTTGCACTCTTTCTTGGCTGTCTCCCCCCCCCCCCGTCCACTATCTGCAGCACAACCTCGATGTCCTTATAAAAGCGAGCATTACCATTCCATCTCCACGGAAAGCCTCGAGAGCTGACAAAATGACATGTCATGCAGGCTCTGCTCCTCCACCCTCATCATGCAAACCTGCAGCCCATCCTCCACCCGCCAGCCTTAGTGGCCACTTTGACATTGTTCCAAATTAATGCCTGGCTCCAGTCTATGTCTTGTCTATTTACCAGTATGTACAGGATATTGAAGCTGCAGTCTTGTCTCCTCCCTGGGCTCAAATTAGCTGTTACCTTTTCTACAATAGATCCCTGAATCACCAGCATAAGTTGCATTTATTAATTAGAATCTCTCAGGATGATTTCTTGTGTTTCTATTTTGAGATTATTCATTCATTAATTTCATTTTTTGCTTAAAGCCCATTCACCCTCGAATCATAAGCTCTCTTGCGGTGAAAGTTAGATTTTCTCACAGCTTTATCCCGTGAGGCAGCATGGCAGGTGGCTCGGCTGGTGTTTCCTGCCGCTGATGTTCGTGTCTGGATGACTGACAGCACAGGCCCTGCACCCGTCAGATAGGCCACGTGCGTATATGTTGCTTATTTTCCAGTTCCTGGAGTATAGTTTAAGAAAAGTACTATGCATTTGCTATTTGTTAATGCATGAATGGACAGGAACGTACATAAAAGTAAATTTTATATGTATAAATTATATAAGAATAATAGATGCTAAGAGATCTAAATCCTCCCCTGAAGGAAATTCCAACATCAGTCTTTAAGGAGTAAGAAAACTTTCTTGTTATGAGGAGTAGATTTCTGGAGTTCAACTCCTGACTTTCAAATATGTTTAGCTTTATGTTCTATCTTTTAGAAACAAGATCACACTGTGCAGCTCAGGCTGACCTTGAGCTCACTTTGTAGCCAGGGTGGTCTCAAATTTGCAAGGATCCTCCTGCCTCAGCCTCCAGAGCACTGGGATTATAGGCATGTACCACCACACCCAGCACACCTCCCAACTTTATACTCAGTAACAAATCCAAAAGCTTTACTAGACCACAGTTTTCCCGTATCAGTGACAAGGCAGAAGTCAGCACCTTTGGATAGGTAGCTCTGATAGATCACATACAAGTACAGCTCATGCTTAGCAGAGAGATTGGATAGCGCCTTACCTATTATATCTTGTCTTATAGGGATGGACAGACCTGCTGAAGCCCTACTGCTCAGTAACTCACAAAGTGGTTGTATTCGAAGATGAAGTCCTTAAAGGGTGTCTCAGTTATCCTCCTGTCATCACTGGAACAAGTACCTGACACCCCACAGGAAGGAAGGAAAGCTTTACTTACTCACAGTTACTAGAGGTTTCAGTCCACATTTGGCTGGCTCCAAGGGAGACTGGCCCATGGCAGAGAGGATCCAGTTCATGGTAGCAGAACAATTGCAACAGAGGCAACTGGTCAACAAGGGCAACAGAGAGCAACAGAGTCTGTTCCTCTCTTTCTCTTATATTACATTCAGACCCACTGCCTCAGGCTGTCCACCTCAGGCCACAGCCATAATCCCAGCAGTATGAAGATTCATAATCCCTGCAGTACTAAGACACACAATCCCAGTGGACCATGAGTTAGTCTCAAACTCTAGAAGTCCCTGCCCCATGACTGCACGAGGCTTTGGGGGGACAACTAGATGCAAACCATAATATTCTGAGCCTGGGACCCCAAGATCTCGTCACATCTCCTTGTGCAAAAGACGTTTTAGTCCATCTCTTAAGAGTTGCCAATTTTTTTTTTTGGCCAGGCGTGGTGGCGCACGCCTGTCATCCCAGCACTTGGGAGGCTGAGGCAGGAGGATCGCTGCAAGTTCGAGACCAGCCTGGGCTACAAAAGTGAGCTCAAGGCCAGCCTCAACTGCATGGCAAGACCCTGTCTCAAAAAGACAAAAAAAAAAAAAAAAAAGAGTTGCCAAAGTCCCATCAGTTTCAGCATTTCTGAAAAGTCCAAGTCCCAAGTCTCCAAGATCCAAGGCAAACTCTTAACTGGGAGCCCCTATACAAAAGAAAAGTTAAACAGATCTAACATTCAAAGGCACAAGATAAGCATTACCATTCCAAAAGTTGTAAATGACAGGTGCATACAAAACATTGGGACCAATGCAAGTCTGAAATCCAACAGGGCAA
This sequence comes from Myocastor coypus, assembly GCA_004027025.1. NCBI lineage: Eukaryota > Metazoa > Chordata > Mammalia > Rodentia > Myocastoridae > Myocastor > Myocastor coypus. The sequence goes on from PVJA010003188.1 coordinate 71,149, forward strand.
ACATTAAACCCTATAGTTCTAGCTGGAACATCCAAAGTAATCTGAGCTGAGCTGTGAGCTCCAAAGGCCTTACATGGTTTCACCCCTAAGGAAGTCTTCATGGTAGCTCCCATGGGTTCTCTCTTAGTCCGGCTTTGCTCCCTCTTTGAGTTTCCCTTAGATGATCCATGTTTCTGGTTTTTCCAAGCATTCTGGGGTTTCCACTGAATTGGCTTCTCACTCTCTGATTCACACACTGCCCTCTCAGGAGCACACCACCGGTCCTCCCAGATCTTCTTCTGAAATCAAGGTGGAAGCCCTCTTAACCTAGTAAGTCCTGCATTCTGAATGCACCTAAAACCAGTGCCACATGGATGATGCCAAGGTCTGTTGCCAGCTGGAGAAGTAGGCAGGCTCCCTCCTCTGATGGCTGTAGGGGTTGGTTACCTGGATGGCTGAGCACTCTGACCTTGATTCCAAGGAACAAATTCTCCATACCAGCACCATTTTGGAACCCAGTGTGGCTGCTGCTGCCGTTCTGGATCTTGGAGTTCTGCGGCTTTCTCCTCAAGGCAAAGTCTCTCTTCCTTGCCATTCTGAGGCTGCAAATGGTGGAGATCTGCCACCTCCTGTGATGTCCTCAGGCCATCTTTTTGATTCTCTGGTTCCTCCCCAGCAGTGGAGTTCTTTTTGGCTTCATCTTTATAATTCACAGCTTTCCTGATGAAACTCACAACATTTCAAATCATCCTGGTTGGTACTTTGCTCTTGACTTTCAACATAAATTTGGCTAAAAGTCCACAATAATAACCATGCCACTGCCCCAATAGTTCACTGCTTTAAAATACCTTTTGAAAGATTAATCAGTCTGCCATACCGAACCTCAGTCTTAAGCAAAGTCGCTGGGCATGAGCTAAATTCAAACTATCTTTGGGCCAAACCGTAGCACAGACCATCTGGAGTCCAACAACCAATGCAGTCCTTCTTTCCAGCAGAAATCTCCCCAGCCTGGTCTTTATAAGCAGGCCTTCTGTCAGTCTTCTGGTCTGAACACTGACCAAAATCTCCCAGACAGAATAGTCAAAGCTGTTCCAGCTCTTCACAAATAGACAACCTTTCCAAGCCTTTCCTATCTCTTCCCATTAACCATTCTCCAAAACTTGTAATCCACATGATCAGCTTAGTCACATCATAGACCCCACTCCTTGGTATGAAATTCGGTCTCAGTTACTCGTCTTTTGTTGTTGAGACAAATACTTGACACCCAAAATGAAGGAAGAAAAGTTTAATTAGCTCACACTTACTGGAGGGTTTAGTCCATACTTAGCCAGCTCCAAGGCAGATTGGCACATGGCAGAAAGCAGCAATTCAGCAAAACAATTGCAACAGAGGCAACTGACCAACCAAGGCAACAGAGAGCAACAGGGTCTATTGCTCTGTGTCTCTTATATTACATTCAGGCTCTTTGCCTTAGTCTATTTACCTCTGGCCACACCCATAATCCCAGCAGTACTAAGACACATAATCCCAGTGGATCATGAGTTAGTCTTAAACTCTAGAAGTCCCTGCCCCATGACTGCACGAGGCTTTGGGGGAACAACTGGACACAACTATAACAAAGGGGTAACTAAGGTAAATGAAGTCATAGTGCTCAGCCATAGCCTAATGTGACGGGCGTTCTTGTGAGATTTGGAGCACAGGCATAGAGTGAAGAGCTAGGAAGAGAACATTTGCGCAGCTCCATTTGAGGAGTTCATGTTGGGTTTAACTCCAACATAAGCCTTTGGAGGGGCTGAGCATGTACAAGTCCTAACAAGGGCCACCTCCAAACCAAGGAGAGAGCCTATAGAATTTGGAAAACGTAAAGTTCTGCTGTTTGAGGCACTTTGTCTGCCATGCTTGGCTGAGCCTTAAGAGCCTGCTAGTATCTGCAAGACTGAGGCTTAAGGAAGCTATTTTAGGGTGCGTTTCTCGTATATTACTTCCAGCTACTTCACTGCTTTCTTTGGCTTATATCCAACGTGCAGAGGCATAGGGACTGCAGAGCTCTTTGCTTGTCTGTCCTGGGGTCGCCTCACTGGAGGAGCTGTCTACACCGCAAGTCCCTCAGTTTTCATTGAAAATAACTGTGAAAGCATGTTAGAGTGGATTAGTGTTTGCTAGGGCGACTATATGACAGATGCTTCGTGTACATTATCTCATTTAAATCTAAGCTCTCTGAGTAATTATTAAATCCCTATTTTATAATTAATGAAGTTGAGGTAAAATTATTAAACGTTTTTCCTGGAACATGGAAGTGTCACTAGTAGAAGTTAAATAAATGCAAGTCCAGTTTTTAAATTAATAATAATGACAAATACCTACATTTATAGCAAAACAAACATGAACTTCCTTGAAAAATTTTACGCAGTATTCCAAGTTATAATTTTTTCGACCTTGATACCTCAAGGGCAGCTTTTGCCCTGAGGACCATGGTGCAACTTTCTTTCTGAGATGATTTGTGTGGTCTGTCAGTTTGCAAGCAGAAGCTTAATTTATTTTAGTTTTAGTATGACATCTATATTAACCATCGAGCTATTTCCCTTCCATGATCAATAGTTTTTGAGCATTGTGGAGATAAAATAATCAAGTATAACTCTGCATGCACACAGACATGAAAACAGTCAGTACTGGAGCAATTGGTACACGTGTCTTCTCTCTTGTTAGTCAGAGAAGTGGAACTTGCCCAAAGACAGGCTGAGATACATTGCTGGGAGAGGAGGGAAGAAAGGCAGCATCGCGGAATTCCAGGGAAGGCGTCGTGATGCCAAGGTATGGCTGGAGAGGAGGAGGAATGGCTACTCCAGGTGAGATGTGTTGTGGGGCTTAATGGAGAGGCAGAAAGGTAATTTTGCCTGGAAAAAGCTCCAGCCATGAAGTTGCAAAATAACCTGTCCCAGTCATACAGAAATACAGAGAAAGCAAGCGTGAAACACAACTTCTGTATCCACTTAAAGTGTTAGAAAGAGGGTGGGCAACTGTCACAACTGAATATTATCAGTTGTGATTGATAGGTTCGTAAATTTCCTTCATCATGCAATTCTAAATCAGTTCTCAAGCTTATGCACAATTAACCATTGACACGGCTTTATCATACCTTCTGACCCCCTCAAAGATGTGTACTTCTACAATGTATTTGGAGCAACCTAATTGTAATATGTCCTTTGTGAATGAAGTTTGAAGAAATGCATCCTAAGACAATGAATTACAGAATTATTGTATGCTCTATATGACTTGCTTTAATTCCATCGTAATATAGTGAAGGCACCAAGGTGATAAGCTTGATAATTGATGTGTCAGATCCTGGATAAATTGAGATACGATGTTATTTAAAGTTCTTCAATTTGTCCAGATCACTGGCTTAAAATACAATGGTCTTTATACATCAAACAAGAACCTAATTTTTTTCAATATTCAGAGTACTTATTTTCATAAATAATTTCATTTCATTAGGTAAAAAATTATTTTATTGTTTGTTAATATTACAGTGTATCTTCAAGGTCTTGACATGCTATATTAAGTGTGTGGGATATCTCTAGAGACCTGGAGATAAAACTATGGGCAGTCTCTTCTATTCTCATCATGAAGCAGAACAGGTCGAGCTCAGGCTCCACAGGTGACAACACAGAGACCAAGTTCTGTGCAGTGAACGCTCTGTTACTTCATCCACACCAGAGGGCTCTGCAGGGCAGCTGCTCTGCGTCCTCCTATAAACTCCTCAGTCATCTCCTTTGTGGCCTGTATTCAAGGCCCAAGTCCGCTGGGCCAAGCAAGATATTGTTGGTGTCACATGCCGGTCCCTGGTGCTGGAGTGAGTTCTACTGGAAAACGACTTGACCCCACGTGTACGCTGTGCTCCTGCAGTCTTACTCTGCTCTAGCTTCCAACATAAAGCTTAAATTTGAGGTCATTTAAGTAGCTCTCTATTTTTGTAATCTGAATGACACTCTTTCGTAATATAGTTGTCTGCTCTCTTGTGTGAAGCTTACTGGATAAGCACCCACAGCTCATACTGTCCTGAACATTAGGGAGAGTCTCTGTGCACAAACACACGCACATACACACGTGTATTTGTAAAGTCTGTGTCTGGAATCTAACGCTCAGCATTGCCTAGTTGCATATACAGGTCAGTTCAAAACTGAGTTAATGGACTGACCAAATAGCTCAGTGGGCTAAAGCACCTGCAAGCAGGAAGAGTTCGATCCCCAGGCCTGCCATGCTGGCCCCACCCAAAGGGCACGCTGAGAAGGCAACTGAGACTGAGCCTGGGGGTGCGTACCTGTAGTTCCAGATCTTGGGAGGCTGAAACATGTGGACCACTGTGAGTACAATCTAGTAGTGAGACCCTGAATGCTCTATAAGCTCTTCCCTAAAATACAAACAAATAAATGAATAAATAAAATAAAATTAAAAAACTGAGTTACTGTCACAGTTACATCCACGTAATATCTGTGCGCACCGTAAGAGTGAACTTTGCACTCACATGTTAGTTGATGAAATTGCACTTGGACAAAAATATTATACTCAAAATTTATTATTTATATCTTTCTTTTATTCACACAAAAAGATACATGATCTGAAACTATTTAATAATTTGTAACACGCGATCACACTTTTAAAGAGGCTTCTAAAATGTTAGCCATTCAAAGTACAACTTTCTAAAAGGGTCCTGGGGCAGGTGCTTGGCCGAGGCTCGCCGCCCCACACTCCACAGATAGTGCGTCCTCTGCTGCCCACGCCCAGCAGTGCCCAGGTGCAGCACCTAGGCCTGCATCCTGGGAATGGAATTAGACATCAGAGGTATTTATTAATTTCTGTGTTTCTGTGCTTTGCTTATTTGAATATCTCATGACTTCTGACAAGTCACAAGTCTTACCGTTCGAAATACCAGTAATTAGGATCAATATTTTTCTTTCACAATCAAGCTTCAGACATTATTTTTCATTAGTGCAAGTCTGAGGCACAGCGCGCATATCCTGCGTGCGGCTAGGACAGCTATACAACACACCTTCATTCTTCCTCGTCCCCGTCCCCACCTCCACCTGCACCATGTCCTCACAACCCTGTGTGAGGTGACAGAAAAAGGAACTCAGTGAAAGTCCTGCCAGGTAGGAATTGCTCCATAAATGCTACTCACCGAGCCTCCTTAAATCCCATCTTAATTTACCTTAATATTTATCTAAATATGCACATTACTGTTCTTGACCTATTCAGTAGCATAAATGAAATTCATATTTTCTTTACTCTCTTTTTAAATTAAAAGAAAATGTTCTGTCCTTTCAAGTGAACAGTAATGTTGCAGTGTTAAAATCTCGGATAGAGAATGAAACCAGATCTGCAGGAATACACAATGAGAAAGGGGATAAAATATCAATGGCAAAAATTTGCAGTCAAGTAGTTAGTTGCTCTGATAACAGAACGAAAAAAAAAAAAAAAAAAAAAAAAAAAAAAAAAAAAAAAAAAACCAAAAAAACCCCTGCAACAAAATAACTGTGCCTGGCCTGAAAAGACAGTGACATTCTGTACCCCAGTGAGTTCATAGGTGCAGCGTCTATGCTACCTCTTGAGGAAGCCCAGGAAGTTGCAGAGAGACTGGGGTTCCATCCAGAATATCTCACACCTAGCATGGTGGTGTTGAGTAGGCGCGACAGGGAGGAGTGGATTGAGCCAGAGAGCGAAGAGCCAGGCACAGGCGAGAGCAAGATTCCTGCCTTGTGACTCCAGGATGGTTCACCCTGCAGCAAGCCGTGCAAACACAGACAGCATGACCGCTTGTGTCAGCTACGGCTCCCTCAGCAGCCTGGGCTTTCCCTTCATGGGGCCCCTCCATAGCACCAGGTGAAGGACAGCTGGGCCCTGGAGGAAAGTCCTGCGACAGCCAGCCTGAAGCAGAGCGTTAGCTTTCTGCTCTTCACCCTGAGGTGACCTAGAGAGCCTGGGGCCAGTCCGCCATGGAAGTTACACTGTCTCACAGATGTGAAGCTTCTATTGAAAGCAACTGTGTTAGACCAGTTCTATTTACTTCTATGATGTCATCTCTCTGGCTTTCTGTGAGGAATGACTGTGTTCCAGGTAGGGGCCAGAGGAAGAAACTAGACAGATACGCTCTAGAACACTACGGTTGAGAGGGAACAGGAGACTTGGAAAAGTACGGCTTGCTTCTTGGAGAGCGTGCAGTGGGTGATCTGCTACTACTATTGCATGCTACCTGGAGTCACACTTGCTGAGTTTTCATATTTAAAAGCTTTGTCAGGTTTGATTGCTTGAAGGAGCAAAACACATTCCCATTTATTTTTTTTTTTTACATTTTTAATGCATAAAGTGAAAGTATAGTGTGAACTGCTATAAGTCAACACATGGAGAGAGAAAAAAACAAACTCTGTAAACAAGGACAAGTGCATTTGGAAAAGTGAGTGCATTCTCGGGTCCCTTAGCCTTCTTGGGAAAGCGTGCATGTTTATGTATCAACTTGTGTCAGCAGCTGCATGCCCCTGAATTATCTTGTCGTGTACAGATAAAAATGCGTGAATAATTAATTAACTCGTCAGATTAGCATTTCTACTCTGTTCAGGAAAACAAATGTCTCACACAGGCCTGCTTCACAGCTCTGCACTGGGAAGGCCCCAAGGTCAGCGGTGGAAACTAGAATGTCTATGCGAGGGGGATGAAGGATCTGTGCTGCAGGCTGAGGGATCTGCCCTGGAGCCAGGAAGCACCACGCACAGTTAGCACCAGAGCTCCCCCAAAGCACCACAGCAATCCTAAACAGTGTGGTCCCAAGATCCTCCAGGGATGAGGAAAGTTGAGCTCCCATCAGGAAAGCCAGTGCAACAGGCTTCTTCTTGAGGCTGAGCAGGGCACCATCTTCCCCTCTGGAGCTAGCAAGTGATGCTCACGATGAGGACCAGGGCCTGCAAGATGCTTGAGCAGATTAAGCAGGAGGATCACCCCAAGTCCGAGCCGCATAGTGAGACCCTGCAACAACCAAATTCATTAAAAAAAATGAGGACCAAAGCTCCTCCAAGGTTCATTGGGAAGCCAGCATGACAAGGTCCTCCAGCAGTCCCAAAAGAGCTCGCAGCGTCCAAAGGCTCCTTCCAACAGCGCTCCTAATAGCTTAGCGGCGGCTGCTTCTGTTCTGCCTCTTATGCTGCTGGCCACACCCCTCGGGTGGGCCTCCCACACCCAGCACCACACTAATTTAATTCAGCTGGGTGTAAAAGCTGCCCACCAGTTAGACATCCACTACACATATTTTAATAATATTGTCATGAACCCTGATACTTGCTGGTTTAATTATCAAAACAGCTCAATAAGGCAGGAAGTATTTCATTACCAGTTTACTAATGAGGGAACCTAGTAAATGGTTCTGGCGCCTAGTGAGTGATGGAACAGTCTTGCAAGTTCCAGAAAAGCATGTTTCAGCAGTGAAACTCCGAAGCAGATGATGGTCACTGTGCTGGATACGACAAATCGCTGCCCCGAGACCTCCCTGAGGACAAGCCACCACCCTGGACAGGCTAGGACGCTTCAAGCGGGACCCAAGTCTGCCTCTATGGAATGCGTAGTAGCGTGCCAAACACGTTGGAGGCGCTGTTGGGCAGTGACCCCGTGAGGACAATTCTGACACAAATCATAACTGCAGGAGAACATTGGAAGAGACTTCGCAGCGTCCTCTTTGTTCTCTGGAGACTTCTCCAGAGCTGACAAGCTCACAAGCACAACTGGTCCGAAGCCGGGAGCATGCTCCTCGGTGCTTTGCTGGCGTGATGAAGATTTCCATCCCCTGCGCAGCCTTCAGGAACCGGCTCAGGGCTGAGCACAGTCCTCACGAGATGCGCTCCGCAGTGTTAGGTCTAGCGAGGTCTGCTTGCTTCGTTCAGTGAAATCACGCTCTGCACTTGCCGTGGGCCTGCATCCGGAAGCCCTCAATAATGGCATGAAGGCCCGGTTCCTTAGCTCGAGAAGCGGAGAGCGCTGCCACGCGCAGAGGCCACGCACCTCGTGCCACCTTCTATTATCCGCATCGCGAGGACCTGGGAAGGAGGGCACGGCTCTCGTTTTTAACTCATCTGACAGTCATGTGACAAACTCTGGTGAGCTCTTTTATTTATTTTCAACGTTGCCATTCCAAAGAAAGTGACTTGCTAAAAAGACGAGGAATTCAGACTTACAAAATTTTACCTGTTTTCTTTGATCTGAATGGTAGACTTGTTGTATCAAAAAGTCAACAAGATTAAAATAAATTTCAATAACTTCTGTTGAGTACAATGAGTACCAGGGAGCTGGAGACGAAAGCGCTGTGGAGACGGGGAACTGGCACCGCTGTGCTTCTGCTGGGACAGCACCCGCGCAGCGGTGCCATCAGGAGATCAGGAAGGTCCAGCACGTGGAGCAGGGGTCCCCAAGGTCCCCAGCGAGATGCCACGCTGGCCAGGGTGGCGGAGAGGCACGCAAGGTCCTCTTCAGGACAGGTGTGTGGCACAGAAAGCGTGGGCTCTGGAGCAGCATCGTCATCAGTGCCTCGGTGGCTGTGCGCTACCTCGGTGACACTGAGTGGGGTCCGGAGGATGCTGGCACTTCCAGTTGTGACACACAGCCTAGGGGGAGCAACTTAACGGAACGGATTTGGTGTCAGGACCCAATGAGTGAGTGCACTGAAGCACTTCAGAAGATCTAGGTGTCTGCCACGTGAGTAGACACTAACAGCCATGTCTAAGTTTAGGTTTAGAAGTCAAGAAAAGCAAGGTGGGAGAGGGCTGGGGAGACAGCCTGGCGGCATAAGCGTCTGCCCCGTTAGTGCACCTTCAGACTTCAGCCCCGGCGCCTCGGGCCACGCAGTCCCCAGAAGCTGTCGTGCCCAGAGCTAGGGAGGCTGAGACGCTGTATCAAAACTAAAATAAATAAATAAATAAATAAATATTTAAATATTTAAAAAAAGACAAGAAAGAAAAGCTATAATGGCCGTAGTACTGCCAGAGGAGGAGCACTTGGAATGCAACCTTCAGGAGCTACTTCGCACTTTCCTTTTAAAGGATTTCCCCCCTAAATCAGATTGGAGCTGCTAGAAAATAGGGATGGAGAGAGTCCGAGTAAAAATTCCGTCATGAATAGCAGTTAGAAACGTTCCAGAAAAATATGAGAAGCGAATTGGGTGGTTTTGCCCTGCACGGTCGTAAGCAGTCCCCACCACAGTCGGCGGGCGGGGTTGGCGGTCTCTCGGTCCCTCGGAGTGAGTGGCTGCAGGTAAAGGTGCGCAGCCCGCTGCAGCGGGCGCCCCTCCCAGCACAGCTGAGGAGACGGCCAGAGGGGGTCTGATCCGAGGCAAGCTGCACGTCTCCAGAGTCCAAAAGCCAAAGAAGATCCCTGGCGAGGTCATGGGGAAAGGATGCTATTCCAGCCTGGGAGATAAATAAATGGATTAAATAAATAGCTTCAGTGAAGGGGACCTGCTGAAATAGGTATGCTGTTATTCGGAGGCAGCTACATCTCTCTTAGCTTTGGTCGCTATCTGAGTATTTAGCACCTGTACTTGCAACCCAGTATTTGACTGGTCTTTCCTGAATTTCACAGATTAAGGTACTGACCCATGTATCGAAATCATGGCTCTCTTCTCAGATTCTGAAAGCAATATCTAACTACCCCGCCTCTTTCTGTTATTCCTTCTTGAGCTGCTTTCAGTCTTATACAATACAGATCAGATCTTGCTACCTACATCTGTAACACTGACAACCACATTCTGTTTCTGGACCCCATCAGAGCAGTGAAACTCCTTCCTATTTTATATGAAATTGTGTTGACTCAATGTGTCATGTTACCCAGGTCATTACTGACCTGGTTAGTAGCGCAAGTATGTGTCTTTATATTCTGGTCCAGCTTTCATGTCTCGACACTCTACACCGGCACTTTTCCCTGCATCCAAGGCAGATCAGAGGTTTTCAAGCTTGAGTACATCACGAATCACCAGATACAGGAAGAAAGGACAGAATGATTTCACTAAAATGATAATTCTGATGCAGTAGGTCTCAGATGTTTCCAGAGATTCTGCATTTGTGTCAGTTTTCCAAGAGACAGCAATGATTTTGGTCTAAACCATGCAAAGAACACATATGGAAAAGCCACATGTTCATAGTAGGTACCAAAGCAAATGCCACATACAACACATGGGCACATACATGCAACTGCTACAATTTGAAAAGGAGATGTTCCCCAAGACCATGTTTAAAGGCCTGGCCCTATCACCAGCTAGATGAAACTTGAAGAGATCGGTGAGTGGGAGAATGTCCGTCACGGAGGGCGCGGGTTGTGAGTGGAGAGCGGCACCTATGTCTTTGCTATCTCTTGTGTGCCTGGCCAGGTGATGCACTGGCTTCGTGTGACATGTTTCTTTCATGACGTGTGTCACTGCCACCTGCTTAACACAATGAAAGCAAGCAGTCATGACTGAAGCTTCAAAACTGCGAGCCAAGTACACCTTGGGAATGACACAGAATTTCATTAAACAAAATGAAGAATTCTGCAGTGGTTGTTGCATTGCACATTGTTATGGTCAATATGAATCGGTTGTTCAAATTATCAGATATAAGCATTAAAATTAGACAAAAAAGTTAAAAAGGAGGAAAAAAGTAATCATGAAGTGTTCCTTCAATTGACCAGTAAAAATCAGAAGTGCAATTATCCAAGCTGTCCGGTGTGTCTGCACCAACTCGCTTCTAGTTTTGCAATCCATTGAGGAAAGGCGGGGATCATATGTTCCGGGTGCCGGTGCCAGTCTAGACTTGTCACTGGAGGAGTCCCTGCTGCCTTTTAATGTACACAGCAAGGTGTGTTCTAACTACACAGCACCACACAATAACTTCAGTTTAATCTGTAATTGTGCGTTCTCACTCCTTGTATACTAGGCACGTAGTAAGCATGTGATGTCATTCATGCTGAGAACAGCCTGAGAGAGTGTCCACAACAAGAACCCTGCTGTTTGTGTCTGTTTAAAGAGTCCATAAAATAAATCTCAGGATCACTTTGTGGTAAGAAGACAAAGAAGCCAGAGAGGCGAAGAGAAAACTAGAAAATACTCAAATTTTTATTCAACAATTCACATTTTTGCTTAATATTTCATTCTATGAGAAATCCCAAGTCTCTCTTTGAAACATGCTAGTTCTTTTATGCCTTTAGAGCAAGAAAATCCAAACAACTGAAAATTAAAGACATTCTAATACATTTAACGTAAAATGACTACACTGGTTACATTGGGTTTAATCATTTCTCTTTTGTCTTGAAATCAGATACATTTGCCTGCATACTTTCTATATTCTTTCCTCATTAATTTTATCCATTTTAACCTTCAAAATACGCTTACTAGAGTAGGAAGCAGTCTGAGCACACAACAGTAATATTTCAAGTCTTTCAATTATACTAAGGTTCTGATAAATTATTAACTTGGAACTAGTATGTAAATAGAAAAGTAGGCCAAATTCAAGTGTCGTTATCATGAAAAGTCCAGCAATGCTCATGTGTTTCATGGTGTTGAAAAGTCAGCTCTTCAGCTTAAAAAGCTATGTAAGAAAACTTGCTTTTCGTTCTCCAAAAAATGCTGGATAATAAGAATGACTATTTCAACATTTTCCCAGTGGTTTAGACAGCACTTCTTAAACCACCTCTTTCTGCATGCATTTCAGTTAAGACATTTCAGAATACCAAGTTGCTGATGACTGAGGATTTCTGATCAACGTCCCTCTTTACATAGACAAGGCTGTGAGGCCTGGGAATGTCACAGCTAGGAGCTACTGCCGGACCACACAGGACCTACGGATGGTTTGTGACTTCAGGACCAGAGAAACTTCGTCCTCTCTTTGACCTTCATTTTTCATATGCATAAGATCATCAGGCTTCTAAGATCTTATTACTATACTATTTCTGCCTTATCAACGATTCCCAAGCAATCTGGGAATGCAGTCCTGAATTGCTCCTGGAAAATACGCACAAATCCTTTTTGATATACAGCTATAAAGAAGATAAATAGGAGAAATATAGATTTGCATGTGCATGTATTTACTGGGAAATATCCAGGAAAAATAATGCCAGAACTGTGGAGAATGAGAACGTGAAACTAAACTCCAGAGGAGTATCTCCTGCAGCAGCGCTTGTTCCTGGTGTGAGCGGGCGGAGCCTCTTCACAAGGATGGCTCTGGCTTCCCGGGGCCGGTGCCTTACAAAGATTCAGTTTGAGCTGCAAAAGTGTCTGCCTTGGGAATTACTCAGGGTTTTTTTTTTTTTTTTTTTTTTTTTAACCTAATCATGCAATGATTCATGTAATAGAACTTGGCTATCCTCTGTAGAAAAATTCTCAGGAATGGCTTAACCTCTTCCAAGGACACCAAAACTGAATGTAAATAAAGACATTGTGTAGTAATAGGCACTTGGCTGATTACAGAAAGATGCTCCAGGGAAAATATTACAGTCATAAATCAAGTTGCTTTCTGTTGACTTTGTTAGCATAATGATCAGTTGTGGCTCCGCTCGCCCAGCAAAGCTAAACTTGAACAAACTTCTAAATGCAACTATAAAACTCGAAGTAATGAACTACAGGATTTTGAAATTAAACTTTCAAGCCCAATAATGTTGATCAGTGTTGATTCATTCAGTCTCAAATTAATTAAGATACACATAAGTTAAAGTAATTCTTAAAACTATATTTTATGCCATACTGAAATACCTTTCATTTATGTAAACTATAACTATGTAAGTATAAATAGATTTAATAATTTTTTGAAGTTTCCAATGGATCAATTAGAAATATATCTGTAAAAAGATCAACCCGGGGCCCAGCAGGATGGCTCAGTGGTCTAAAGCGCCTGCTTACGAAAGCTTGGGTGGCTGCAGGGACTGCGGTTCAATCCCCAGCACCACATGCTGCACCAGCCCTGCCCTCAGAGCAGGCTGAGCCGGCCATAAAAATAAATAAATAAACAAACAAAAGTTCTGAAACAAGAAAAAATAAAATAAAATAAAATTTTTTTAAAAAGATCAACCCGACCACATTATTGATATTCTTCTTTCTTTGTAGAGCTTAAAAGATTCATAAGACAAACGACAAATTTGAATACATTATCCAATATAACAACCACTGTTGAATTCCCATCATTTTATTTAGTGAAATTCTCTGTCATTTCTAATGATTTCTTTTACTACTTTTTATTCTCTTCAGAAATAAAAATAAATGCAAGATATTAACCATCGTTGCCCTCTTATCATATTATTTTGGAAGTTTGGTACTTTTCTTCATGTTTTCTCTTTAAAATAAATTTTTAATAAAAGATAGTTAATGATATAGCGACTATATTTTTATATTGTGCCTATGCCCAAGAAACGAAGCATTTTTATAAACATATTAATAAAAAATAACTTAAACCAAAATATGCCACTACCTTGCCCTCATTCTGACAGATTACTGAAGAAATGCCATTGGCCCCATTCCTTTCCCCATGCAGATATGAAGACGTTTGGCAACAGAGGGACGTGGCATTAACAACCATCTCAGTTACTTTTCTCATTGCTGGGAAAAAATACGCAACACCCAAAATTAGGGAAGGAAAGGTTTATTTAGCTCACAGTTTGTGGAACTTTCAGTTCATACTGGGCTGGCTGCAGGGCAGAGTGCCACATGGCAAAGGGCAGTGATTCATGGCAGTGGAAAGCAGCAAAGCGCAAAGAGAGGAGGAGGGGCTGCGGCCGGCTGCCAGGGAGCCCCCTGCCCCTCCTTTCATTACAATGCAGAGTATCTGCCCCGGGGCAAGTGCAGCGCACGCCCATAATCCCAGCATAGCATTGGGATCACGAATTAATCAAACTCTAGAGGCCGCCCCAGGGCTGCATGAGGCTTTGGGGGGACACCTAGACACAAGCCATGACAACATTCCAGAAACATCCTTTTAAAAGAGTGAGAATATAGCTGGAATTTTAGAGTCTCTTTTTGAATTGGTAAACAGTGTATGTAAAAAGCATATACTATATGTCAGGGAATGAAATTTGGTGGATGTGGTGGTTCTGTTGTAATCCCAGACCTGGAGGGTGAAGCAGGACTGTTGTATGTTCAGGACCAGCCTGGGATACGCAGTGACGCGAGATCTTCAGGTTGTGCATAGCAAGACCCACTCTCAAAGGAAAGGGAAAAAAAAATGAAAAGTACGCTTAACAACTTAACAAAGCTATACATGCACAATGTAAGAGCTAATTATTGCCAGACACTTTATTGCTCAATGGAAATTTTTTACCATTTCTCCTAAATATCAAAGAGGAAAAAGTGACCTTAACTTTTCATCTGAAGAAACCTGTGCTGCTCATTGTCATGCGTCCTTACTATTTCCTCTGATTCTCTTAGACTGGGTTGGGAGAGGAAGGGAAGGCCACCATTGGTGGTGAGTACAGGTCCTTCCCAGTCCCTCGGCCCTGCTTGTTTTGATGCATAGCACATCTATTATATGCATCTGCGACATGAGCTATTACATCTGCATTGCTGGGCTCACTGTTTGTTGCCAAGAGGATATCTTCTTTATTTTGATGTATGAGAAAAAAAAAAACAAAAAAAACATATCATTTCAGCATTAGGAATTCAAACTTTTCCTATATAATTTGAACCCTCACAGCATATATTGAAATATTAGTCAGGTAGTAATACTTATTATTTTGGCTTTTGAAATGAAGCCTAGGAGGACTAGGCTATATTAAATATTTGAATCTCACAGGTAATACTTCTTTTATCGTCTAACAATCACATTTTACATGTTGACAAAACCCACGTTATTTTAAGGCTGACAAAATCGTTCTTACTCTTACTTAATGCGTAACGCACACATGTAAATCATGCTTGATAGCCACTTTAGAACATAAACTACTACAAGCTGCCTCAGCCTGATTTCTGAAGGAGTTCTACTCAAAGTCTCAGGTAGAATTCCTAGTTTACTAACAGAAGAGGCGAGAGGGCGTACAATAGGTAAGTGGAGATCTTTCAGTGGTCAAGAGTGAGTTTTCACCAAGGAACCTTTGGCTCTGGCCAGGACCCCTCAGGTGTTCTCAGCTTCTATTTGCTCACACAACTGGACCTCAGTCTCCAGAAAGGAATCCAGGGGTTTCTCTGGTCAACATTCCATCAGGCATTGCTGTTAAGGGGGATTCATCAAAGAACAGCTGGGGAAACCTGTCCTCTGCTTCAAAGAGTGATAGCTATTTTAGAACCATTTACTAATTGGCAGAGTGACCACTATTTGTCCAACTTCTATAAGGGATAGTTCAAAGCCTGAGCAAGATCACTTAGAATTTTACAGTAAAGGCTTTAAAGTCTACAGCTATCTCTTACAGACCTAAATGATATCTAGACCTAGGAGAAAAGGTTGGAAATCTTCCCTCACTACATGTGTTTTGGTCCCATAAGTGTGCTGCTTTTAAAGATAGCTCCTTCTGGTGTCACTCGGAAGGCAGTTCTCTCCACTGTGTGTCAGGTTTAGCCTTCTGAAGGAGACCTGCCCAGAACACTAAGCTGGGACATGGCTTTTATATGCGTCCTCCTGGAGGGCACAGTCCTATTTGTCGCATTTGAACCAGAGATGGGGTATGTGTCCTTTTTTTAAAAAAAAAAAAAATGACTTCTCTGTCTTTGGCACTAACAAATGGTCATTTTCTGAGAGCTTCACTTACTTGGAACAGTCTATATCATTCTCCTAATTTAATATGCCTCTAAAAAGGAAAGTAGAAAGGATGTGTGTGGGGGAAATTAGGAGTAAAGTCAAAGCAAGGAAACTGAAGCAGAGCAGCCCTGACATTTCCTCTAGCGTGTAGAGGGGGATCAGAGCCAGTATATCCCAGTGAAACTTGTCCTCCGAGGCTTTAAGAACAGTTGCCGACATACGGAAGTTTACGTAAAGCCCACTAGGAGACTTACTAATGTTACTCCCTCTAGCACTACTGTCTAAAGTCAAGCAAAGAACATCAGTACATTTAGCAACTACTTCAAATTCAATGTATGCAAGTACAAAACAGTCGTGAGATGTCCCGTTAGTGAAATATCATCACCTTATAACATTTCCATGTTTAAACTTAGATTTACCAACCACATTTTGACCAACCTTTTAGCAAAACCACACGAGCGACAAAGCATAAGCAATTGTAAACAATTTTAACCAAACTATATGAGACAAAACTGATGAGGGAAAACACGAACAATTATGAGAAATAGGAATAGACATATCAACATTTGAAGCATAAAAT